>JAPMOB010252171.1:0-11554 GCA_029875015.1 Lepomis gibbosus
TCAGCTGAGAAGGAGAAACATTTTCTTTCTGCAGCCGGTGGAGTCGCCCCCTGCTGGCTGCTGGAGAGGACGCAGGTTCCGTCTGCATGGTTTCACTTTCAGACCCAGAGGTTGCCGCTTCATTGAGATTAGAGAAATAACATTTGACAACCACTCGTCACGTCTCTACAACTCTGGATTGGCCTACAGTGTGCGCCATGAGCTACAAAACAACTGCAGGATGTTGAGTTTCTAATTTATTTTAAATACTAATGTTCGGCCCAGTTAGTCGCTAGTTGAACTGTCCCGAAGTTACTTTTTTACTGGCCCCGAGCTGGTTGAGCTTTGCTACTGACATAAATGTATTTTCACATAAACAGCATGAACATCGTCGATAATCTAATACTGCAATAAAACAGCCCTCCTCCTTGATTTAGAATGCTGCCTCGGTATAAACAGTTTATTTCATCCTATTCTACATTACATTACATTTACTCATTTGGCAGACGCTTTGTCCAAAGCGACTTACATTTATGGAACAACTTACAAGCATCAACAGAGCATCAAATACAGATCTACACCTGACAATACATCGCTTTGTGTGAAGGGCTGGCAGAGCCAGGCGGCGTTCGTTGGAGGAGCGTAGCGGCCGAGAAGGAATGTAGGTTTGTATAATGGAGTTTAGGTAGATGGTGCAGATCCGGTGGTCACTCTGTGTGCAGCATTAGAGACTTGAATTTTATTCTGGAGGCCACGGGGAGCCAGTGGAGGTCACTGAGTAATGAAGTGACATGAGTCCTTTTGGGCTGATCAAAAACCAGACGTGCTGCTGCGTTCTGAACCATCTGTAAGGGTTTCACAGCACAAGCTGGAAGACCTGCTAGGAGGGCGTTCTGGACACTGTTTGGAGATCAATGAGTAAATCACTGCTTCAGATTCATCAGGTCAAATAACAATAAACCTTTTTTTTTTACAGCAGACAGTTTGACCCGTCACAGCAGGAAAAGAGGGGGTCTAATTTCTAACATTATAAAGCTGGTTCCAGGGTTCTGCTGCTGTGCATACTGGCTTCCTAAGAACTGAGCAGTTGTTCAGGAAATTGGTTCCATCTGTACTTTGTCAGCCACGATAAGTCAAAACATCTGTGTTATTTATCTGCCAGTGTGGCTGACCTCTAGTGAAACAAGCACATTTCTGTAGTTCACATGTTCTGAATGTTTTCTCTCTCAGGTGGCTCAGATGGTGCAGAGAGAGCCAGAGAAGCGCCTGGCAGCAGAGGAGTACCTGAAGCAGCAGAGGGGGAAAGCCTTCCCCGACATCTTCTACACCTTCCTGCAGCCGTACATGGCTCAGTTCGCCAAAGAGACCTTCCAGTCCGCAGACGAGCGAGTTCTCGTCATCCGCAAAGACCTCGACAACATCCTGCACAACCTGCGGGGAGGTGAGAGGGAGCTGAGAGGTGAGATGTCCTGATGGTCACACAATGAAACGCCTTCGCTTCAGTGTTTGTTGGCTGTTTTAAAGAGACAAACTGTTTCCCCTGCAGGCTCCTCCTCTTCCTCTCCGTCTCAGGAAATCAGCGACGGCGTGCTGAGCTCCAGAGAGGAGCAGGGCCTCATCGTCCTGGTGTCCGTCATCACGTCCTGCCTCCAGACGCTGCACTCCTGCGACTCCAAGCTCGCGTCGTTGGAGCTCATCCTCCACCTGGCTCCTCGGCTCGGCGTGGACATCCTGCTCGACCGCATCACGCCCTACCTGCTGCACTTCTGCAACGACCCCGTGCCTCGCGTGCGCGCTCAGGCCGTGCGAACTCTCACCAAAGTGCTGGCGCTGGTGAAGGAGGTGCCGAGGAACGACGTCAACATCTACCCCGAGTACATCCTGCCAGGCATCGCCCACCTCGCCCAGGACGACGCCACCATCGTCAGGCTGGCATACGCAGGTCCGTGGTTTTCAGGCTTTGTGATAAGATAATTACTTTAAGAGACTTGCTGACTGAAATCAGCGTTTCCTCTGTATGCAAATTTCCCACGGTCATTAAACTAGGCGCCACAAATGTTTTCACTCGCACACTGTGGCAGCACTCAGTGCTCGGCTCGCTTCCTCTCCTCGTTCTGTGCAGAACATACGTGACAGATGGTTATAAAAGCAGCGTAACTCTGAATAAGGAGGTGCGTAGTGTGTTTGATCGTCCGAGCGCCAGAAAGAGGAAAATATTCTGTCAGTAAACGTACGTGTCTGTTACAGTCTGTCGGCTTCTACAGACAAAGTCTGATGTTTTCCAGCTGCTGGAAAAGGGAAGCCGGTTAGCGCTAAGTTAGCTAACATCTTAGAAAGTAATTCATAGAAAGTAACTGGAAGCTGGATTTTATTACTGCCTACTTGTCCAATGTTGAGAACATCAGGTCCAAACTAAGCTGACCAGCCTGCAGCTCTGTCCTGTACAGGCTGAGTTTAGGGAACGAAAGGACGGAGGTGACGGAGGAGCTGAGCTTAGTGAAGCTGATTAGTGATGCAAACTAATGAGGAGACGTTTCTGTTTGGATTTTAATGTGCAAATAAAATGCAGCTCAGAAGGGAGGAGGTTTCTCCTGCTGCCTGTTTTTTATATTAACGTCTACAGATAAATGTCAGAAGCTGTGAAATGAAGACACAAAAACATGAACAAGTCTTATCTAGAATGATTCTGAGGTCACATTAACAGGGTTTTAGGGGCTGATGCCCAAAAACATGCTGAGCCATCACTGTAAAATCACTGTGGAGCAACAGATCTGAAGGTTGGAGTTCCTCCAGCAGATCTTTGGCTGCTGGTTATTTATCATCTGCTTCAGGCCCAATATGATGTGAACTTACATATTTTTCATTGGAAAACATAAAATCTTCTTGGAGGCTGTTTGTCCTGCCCCCTCTGCCGAAACTGGAAATTTCTTTGAAATTCTAGTGAAGAGCTCAATATTTACAAAAACAGCAACTATATCAGGCTTCAGGGTTTCTTCAGAAAAGGGTTCAGACATCATCATGTTTTGATTAATTAGTCTCTCTCATGCCCCGAGTCGAGTTTTGATGGATCCAGATGGGATCTCATTTTGAGATTTATTTATTTACTACATAATGGTTTAAAGCTGTGGTTCCCCTGTGAGGTGTCGGGACCCCACAAAGTCCACAAACATAAATCTGATACTGATTGATTTTCATCAGTCGTAAGCTGGAATCATCAAGATAAAACAAAAAAAGGCTTAAATGTTTCAAATGAATCTAGATTATAAGACAGTTTATTCTCATCTTTCAGAGAACATAGCTCATCTGGCAGAGAGCGCGCTGCGTTTCCTGGAGTTGGTTCAGGAAAACAACGTGAACACCGAACAGGACCTGAGCGGCGAGGACACAGAGGAAATACTGCACCCCAACGAAAACTACGACTCAGGTACAGAAGCGCACGCGAGCCGACATTCCCGCTGAAGACGCAGTTCAGCTGTGTTTATAAAAACGTGCTGCGTGTTTCCCGCTCAGAGCTGCAGGCGCTGCACGAGATGGTGCAGCAGAAGGTGGTGACGCTGCTGAGCGACTCTGAGAACATCGTCAAACAGTCGCTGATGGAGAACGGCATCACGCGCCTCTGCGTCTTCTTCGGCCGGCAGAAAGCCAACGACGTGCTGCTGTCTCACATGATCACCTTCCTCAACGACAAGAATGACTGGCATCTGCGAGGAGCCTTCTTCGACAGCATCGTGGGTAAGAACACCTCACAACACGGTTTAGAGAGCACTACTTTATCGGTAGTCAATTTTTACCCGAATGTGCAGCTCCCCTTGACTTTAGTTTCAGCTCACTGTTTATCTGTCCGGCGGCGGCTTCCTGTTCTGGTTCACTTTCAACAGCAACAACAAGCCAATTCAAAGTTCATACATAAAACATTATAGGGATTTTACAAAAAGACATTTAAATTAAAATTATACAAAAAAATTATAAAATAAATCAGGACAGTAAAAGTCACAGCGTAGTGTACGATATTAATCTACAGCCTTACATTTGATTTAATTAAAGGCGGCGGTAAAAAGAAAAGTCTTCAGTCTTGATTTAAAAGACCTGAGAGTTTCAGCTGACCTGCAGTTTTGTTCCAGATATACGGAGCCCAAAAACTGAACGCTGCTCCTCCATGTTAGCAGGTGGTTCAACCTCCTCGCTTTCTTTTCTCCCAGTAAAGTTTTGTCCGTTTTTTATATAAATATGAAGTCGTGCCAAACGACGCTAACAACAACACTGGAACCAGATGTGCACAGAATCTGTCTGCTGAGAAGCTCCAGTGAAGATAAATCAACATTGTAATCCTAAAAACTAAAGTAAAAAGCTAATTTATTAAAAGCAGTTTACTCCGAGCTCCTCCCACGAGTAAACGGTGTAGTTGCGAGCACAGTCCAGTCCGAAGCTTGAGCGCTGCTCCCTGCTCCTCTTGCCCAAGTTTAGCAGCTCTCAGTCGGCCTGCAGCTTTTCAGTCTCCCAACAGGAAATCGCGGCTCTACGCGTCTTTGCATTGACTTTGTATGTAAACTCACCGCCCCGAACGCTCCCTTCGCTTTTGGTCTGAAAACACCATCAGATTTAACGTCCCTGTCAAAGACCCAAAAAAACAGGTACGAGCCGCCCCCTCCAGCAGGGCTCCTGAAACCCACTTAATCTGGTTTTCTGATTGATCTGGTTCTCAAATACCGGCAGAGTCTTCCAGCAGAAATCTCTCCAAAACAAAGTTAGTGATCTCCTGATTTTTTCATAGATTTTGAAGCCAGGTTCAGCACTAAACTGCCTCATAAAAATATAAAGAGTCAGATAATAAAAGTAGACATTGTCCCGGTGATAAACTGGTGAATCACAGCCTGTGCGCTTGTCTTCTCTCCCTGTTGAAGGCGTTGCAGCGTACGTTGGCTGGCAGAGCTCCTCCATCCTGAAGCCTCTCCTCCAGCAGGGTCTGAGCGACACCGAGGAGTTCGTCATCTACAAAGCCCTGAACTCTCTCACCTGCATGTGTCAGCTGGGTCTGCTGCAGAAACCTCACATCTACGAGTTCGTCAGTGACATCGGTGAGACCTGAGTGAAGGCCACAGCCTGATGACACATCACGCTGGATGTTCTTATAAATACTAGACATGAAATCTGATTATAGAGAGCCTGAGTCCCTCCCTTCCTCCCTATGGGACCTTGTTTTGAAACAAATGTGTATGATAGTAAACGCAGAAAGATAACTAACGTTTAGATCCCGTTTGAATTGTGTCCTGAGTTACACACACACGATGTGCTCAGTTTAAAAGATCATTTAAGTCAAGAAAGTCGAAGTTTCATCGTTTGAACTAAACATCAAATTGTATAATTTGTCCTCTCTGTCTTGCCGTAGCTCCGTTCCTGTGTCACCCCAACCTGTGGATCCGTTACGGCGCGGTGGGCTTCATCACAGTCATCGCACAGCACCTCAACGTGGCCGACGTCTACTGCAAACTGATGCCCCACCTCAACCCCTTCATCACCCAGCCCATCATCCAGGTGAGTCTTCGCCGTCGCCTCACGTCTTTCATTTGTCAGACCAAGGGTGTGGTCTCGAGTCACATGACTTGGACTCAAGTCAGACTTCAGTCACAGAAATGATGACTTCATAGCCGACTTCACAAAATCAAAGCCTTGCAACTCGACTTTGACTGAATCCCCAATGCCCAAACTGATTTGAAAATCCCAAATGCCCAAATATAAATTATGATAAAAGAAAGCTGCGCAGCGCATCAACATCATGAGCGTTGGGCTTCATCAAGCCAGAGGAAACTATCACGGACCATTCGCAGTGTGCCCTGTCTCTCCGTGATCTCCTGTCCCTGTACGCCGCACTCCCTCTCTGATACCTACAATAGGTTGTGTTGCATAGGTTTGTGGTTGTTCCCTCTGGATGAATTTTGCGCATGATCTGTACACTACTGCAGCTGGAGGCTCTCCACAGCGCCATGCAGGTTTCTGTTTCCTTCCATCTAATGGAGAAAGGAAAGGTCAGGTCACAGACCGTGTCGAGAGGCTGCCGCAGCTGTTGTGTAATACCTGATTGTAGCAAAATGGCGGCTACTACTGCTACTACTTCCTCTGTAAAAATATCAAATGGTTTTAAATTTGTTGAAGAACCTGTTATGACTTGTTTAGGACTGAAACTCAAAGTTTAGGACTTAGAACTTGGCTTGGGACTTGAGCGCTACGACTTGAGACTTATGAGATGTCTTGTAAACCTCCTCCCCCCCTCTGCATCTGACCTCCTTCATCTTCATCGTCCTCCTCACCCTCGTCTCTCTCTCCCTCCCTCTCTCCCTCTGTAGATCGATAAGGAGCTGGTGCTGCTGAGTGTGCTGAAGGAGCCAGTCAGTCGCTCCATCTTCGACTACGCCCTGCGCTCCAAAGACATCGCCAGCCTCTTCCGCCACCTGCTGCTGCGACAGAAGAAACGCGCAGGATCTATCCCAGAATGCCCCACTCCCGAGGACCCGGCCATCGGGCAGCTCCTCAAGAAGCTGCTCTCGCAGGTCAGTCACAGGTTATTTAAGCGGTAGCTCACAACAGGCTGCAGAATCCTGATTCTTCCCATGTGGATCATTGTGAGACTTCGTGTGCTTGTTCAATGTTTATGTGGCATATTTGATGATGAAAGACGCGGGTTTCAGCAGCCTCCTCTTCAGCGTCAGCCCATGGGCGAGCCGTTCACACTACACAACTCGAGTCTAAAGTCGTTTTGGCGGTCGCTCTACGTGACTGATCGGTGATAGGGGGTCACACACTACAGGAGCTGACAGCGGCTGTTTCACCCGACGCTGGTCTCCAATCCACGTTTGGTCAAGAAAACACATGAAATGTGAAAGAATAATAATAATAATAAGAAGAAGATACTTTTATTGTCACATACACAAACATGTTGTGAAATTCGTTCTCTGCACTTTTGCCCATCCCTCAAGGGAGCAGTGGGCAGCCGCCGTTCAGCGCCCGGGGGCCAACTCCAGGTTTTTTTTTATCAGTGCCTGGTCAATTGTACTGACTGAAGAACTAACATGTGAAACAGGAAATGATGCGAACCTAGAGACAAAACAGCTGTTTGTTATTATAAAGACAAAGAATCTGGGTGAAAGGATGGATCAGCACACGCAGGTAGCAGGAAACGTCTGAGCTACAGAGAGCTGGAAGGGGAGGAAAAAGGGTTTTGCAGTGAAAAAGTAGCCGCCTGCTCTCATTGGCTGGGTGTGGATGTTGAGTCGACCGACTCCTCCAGACATCTGGCGTGCTAGATATCTGACTGGCGTCGGCCGTTTTGATGCGTCAGTAAGTAGTTCACACATAATAACTGACGACCGCCGATCGATCGCTGTTTTACACCTGATCACAGCCTGACGGTCGCCGAGCAAAAAAACGTGTAGTGTGAACTAGGCTTAAGTCAGCTCCGCAGGTCTATTTTTTTTACAGCAATACCTGCTCAAACCACTGCTTCATGGTAAGTTTACAAAGTTTACTTTTGGGCGGCTTTGGCTGAGGAGTAGAGCGGGTTGCCCGTTAATAGGAAGGCTCCTCCAGACTGCATGTCGAAGTGTCCTTGGGCAAGATACTGAACCCCGAATTGCCCCTGGCGGCTGTTCTGCCAGTGTGCCTGGGTGTGTGAGTGAATGGTGAATGCAGATGTAGTGTAAAAGCGCTTTGAGTGGTCGAAAAGACCAGAAAGGTGCCATACAAACACGGAGCATTTACATTTACATTTGGTCCACTTCCATCAGTTTCCAGCCAGCCAGTAATCTAGTCAAGGAAAGTTTATTTGTATAGAACGTTTCAACAAGTCAATTCAAAGTGCTTTACATAAAACATCAAAGCAACAAAGGGAAATAAAAAAAACACATTAAAATATAATTTTAAAAGGGTGAAAATAGAAAATAAAACAGGATAAAATACATTTTAAGAGTTCAGTAGGTAAAACAGGGTAACAGGACAGTAAAAGCCACAGTGCACGTTACTAATCTGCAGCCTTACATTTGATTTAATTAAAGGCAGTCTAAAATTACTACGATGAAGTTCATTGATGATTTTGTGAGGGGAACCGTAAAGGACGCTGTTGCTGCAGTCGAGTCTGGAAGTGACGAGGGCATGGAAGAGTTTTCTGCAGCAGTAAAGGACAAGGAGGGTCGGAGGTGGGAGAAGGCAGTTTCTGTGACCTGGTTGATGTCGGCTAAGAAGGAGAGGGTGGGGTCAAAGATGACAGGTGGGAGTGTTAGAGCCGACAATGTGGATTTCAGATCAAAGCAGTCATGTTTAATGTAGTCAGGGGGATAAGGTGAAAATGTGTGGAGCGTGATTGCATTTCACAAAAGGTTGTTTGTTTGTTTGAATACAGCCGAATGCGTTTTTCAGCTCGATTCATTCCATTTGATGCTTTTGGGTAATTTCAATGTCTTTAAAGTCGAGGCCGTGCTGAGGACTTTCCCATGTTTGCACTTATGTTTGAAGAGCTATTATCACGTGTTCCTCATGTGATTAAGTGAGAAAGCTAATTATCAGTGTATGAAAATAATCTGTTCTCTGATTTTTTAGTGCAGTTAATCAGCAGCAAAGAGAAGAAAGCAACAATATGTTCACTTTTCAAGGAAAACAACCAATTCACACATTTCTTGTGTCCATAATTTCCAAATTGTTTTAGTTGGACAAAAGCCTTAGGATGCCTCATATCGAAAGAAACACCTTGTAAGGAAGCTCTTTTTATGACCCACAAAAAACTTAGGGGTTGGTTCACCCACGTTAGTTTCTGAAAAGTTCTCCTTTCCAAGAGTGTTTGGTCATTCTAGGGATCTCACAACACCAGATATTTAGATATAGTACAAATCGAGAACAATTGGGGGGGTAACAGAATGATTTATAACCGGTGCTTCTTAGGTCAGGTTTTTGCGGCGCTCTTGTTTAACTTCTCCCCGTGCTGCAGCGATGAAGACACTGTTCAGTGTTGAATCAGTGATGCTGCTGTGGTCAGACTTCAGCCATAGGGGGCAGTGAAACACTGCGTTTCAGCCATCATCCAACAACAGACATCTACATGCACACATTCCCAGGGAACTTTGTTGTTGTGTTGAGTTACCTGAAATGTCTCCATATGGCCGGATGACGGGATGCCGGTGGTCGGCGGCAGGGATGTGTGTGTCTGTGTTGTTGTTGTTGTGCAGTTTTTGATTATTCCTGTTTGTCATCAGGTCGCAGTGCTGTGAAGAACAGACCACCGAGCAGCAGAGAGTTTCTGTTATTTGCTCTTTATTTAACCCAGCCAAACTCTGTTGATGTTTATGTTAATTAATTAATATTACAGGTATTCACTGCTCTTTGTGAGGCTGATACAAACGTGAGTACACTCCTCACATTTTTGTAAATATCTGATTTATATCTTTCCATGTGACAACACTGAAGAAACGACACTTTGCTCCAATGTAAAGTAGAGAGTGTAACAGCGTAAATTTGCTGTCCCCTCAAAATAACATCACACATCTCACGTTAATGTCTAAACCGCTGGCAACAAAAGTGAGGACACCCCTAAGTGAAAATGTCCAAATTGGGCCCAAAGTGTCAAAATCCTGTGTGGCAACCATTGTTTGCCAGCACCTCCTTAGCCCTCTTGAGTTCACCAGAGTCCTCATCCACTTCTCCATGATTTCCGTAAAGGCCCATTTATAATCCTGCGTAGGGTCTATGTGCGTATCTACGCCGTAGGTGTGTCCGTCATTCTGCGAATACACCCCCAAACGCTAGTCAGCAGCAGCGCTGCAGCGTCCACCGTGTTGACACTGTTGAACTTCCTGTTTAGCGCTCCACTAACGTGAATGGGGATAAAATTGTAAACGTGGTGTAGCTTTTCAAATGTTAACGAGCGAATGGATCACTTTCTGATAGCAAAACGAGTCATTTCGCTCGGGTTGCGACGGTCAAATATATCGATTCACTGTGTTACTTCAAAGCGCTGGGTACTTCTGCTCGGCTCGGAGGCATTGTGAGGCTACCCACCCAGACCAATCACAGAGCTTACCGTCCGCATCGACTCGATGTGCAGTTACATTTTTGAGGAGGTGCACGTCAGGCGATGGCGTATCCTCTGCGTAACCCCGTAGCCAACGCCGTCACCTACATGCCCTCTTGTTACAGCCTCGGCCATCTTTATGTAGAGCAGCCGTTCTTTGTTTCAGATCCTCACAGAGTTCTTTGCCATGAGGTGCCGTGTGCCTGTATGACGGTGTGTGAGAGCGATAACGCCAAATTTAACACACCTGCTCCCCGTTCACATCTGGGACCTTGTAACCTTGTTGTAGTACTTGAGACCGGTCTTCGTCTTGAGACCACTTTTATGATGGTCTTGGACTTTTGTACTCTGCCTTGTCTCGGTCTTGTACATTGAGGACTCGGGATTAAATTTCAAGACCATAACTTTGGGAATATCAATAAATAGCTTTTGCATCGTCTGATTTATTTAACATCCAAACTTTGATGTAAAACTTATTGCTTCAAATGGAACCAATAATGTTGAATAAAGATGTTTATGTTGATTTCAGCTCTATGTGGGTGTTAATGGGAATGTGGATCTTTCAGATCAATCTGAGAAGTGCCTGTGATCTCGTTCCACATTTTATCGTGTGTCATGTAATGTAGGGAACTGGTCTTGGTCTTCACCCGGTCTTGCCCTCCCTTCGTCTTGGTCTCGACTTGGTCTCGGTTTGTGTGATCTTGACTACAACATTATTTTTAAGGCTAAGGAGTCACATGACACTGGAGAGGGAAAATGGCATGACATTTTCACTTAGGGGTGTCCTTACTTTTGTTGCCAGCGGTTTAGACATTTACAGCTATGTGATGTTATTTTGAGGGGACAGCAAATTTACACTGTTATACAAGCTGCACACTCACAACTTTACACTGGAGCAAAGTGTCATTTCTTCAGTGTTGTCAGATAAAAAGATAGAATCAGATATTTAGAAAAATGTGAGGGGTGGACTCCCTTTTATGAGAACCTGTACATGGCCCAATATGAGCTTATTGCAGATGTATCGTGTTGGTGTGTAGGTTGACCGATAAGTTACAAGAAATGTCAGTACAGAAACGCCAAATTAGGTTTTGAGGTTAGAATAAGTTTCACTGTTATTGTTTGAAAAACATCCAGCTGCCGCGTGACAGAAATCCTTCAAAGTGCTTTTAGCTGTAAATAAAATAGTTTGCCGCAAGTGGAAATGGAAAGAAGCTGCATTCAAGATAATGAAGCATCACAAGAGGGGAGGCTGGTGGATTACATACTTTACTGTCAACTAAACCACCGTGTCATGCTCTTTCTCCTGGTCTGTTAGTGTCCTTGCGGTAGACCTTGGCGTCGGCGTTCACAGAAGGTGTCTTTGTTTGAGATTAGTTTCTTTATTCTGGAAACGAGAAAGTGGAATATATAAACGCCACGATAGGAAACCTAAACCTCCTTAATCGAGCACATTTTCCAGTCCGGATTCCAGTGCAGGAAAGAAAAAAAAAACACGTGTAGCATTTATAGTCTTACAAACTCAGC
>JAPMOB010252172.1:0-17302 GCA_029875015.1 Lepomis gibbosus
CTAATTCTGGTGCATTTGCAGCAATGTTAATTAATGTACACTGTCCCTGTCAAATAAACTAATAAATAAATAAAATAAATAAATAAATAAAATAAATTCCGGTCCCCAGCTGATTGACTGGTGCATCCCAACGGTGTAGTCTACGTGATACACAGGTATACACCGTATACCCACTAGGAACAATGATAGATTTCTGTATACCCACTTAAAATAGCGAGATGATACGTAACAACATCGTTTTGTGACTTTCACACGTTCATTTATAACTTAATTAGTGTGAATCACTAAAGGAGATGTGAAAATGCGAGTGAACTCAAACTACACTTTTGGTGTTTTTGTAAGCTTGTAGCTGAATCTCCTGCTGTTCCTGGTGACACTGCAGCTGCAGTAGATGACACGTTATCGTTACTGAAACTACAGGAACACACATCTGGTGGTGAGATGGGTCAGGGGGTGGGGGAAGACTCTGGACAGACCTGGTAAGCCCAAATGGGTAGTACGGGTGAACATCTGGAGGAGGCCCCTGTCCATGAGATCTTCAACTCAATCCTCCAGCGGAGCTTTTCTGGCATCCCTGTGGAGGTTGGGGACATTGAACATGAGTGGGCAATGTTCAAAGCCTCTTTTGCTCAAGCTGCAGCGGAAGGCTGTGGTCTCAAGGTCTTAGTTGCCTTAAAGGGGCCTCGAACACCGTGGTGGACACCGGTGGTCAGGGAAGCTGTCCGACTGAAGAAGGAGGCCTTCTGGGATTTGTTGTCTCGGAGGACTCCGGAGGCGGTTGCAAGGTACTGACGGGCCTGAAGGGCTACAGCCTCTGCTGTGGCAGATGCAAAACAGCCGGTGTGGGAGAAGTTCGCAGAAGACATGGAGAAGGACTTTTGGTCGGCATCAAAGGGTTTCTGGAGAACTGTCCGTCACCTCAGGAGGGGGAAGCGGGGTACCATGGAACCCTGTTGACCTCAACTGGGGAGGTAATTGGGCGGTGGAAGGAACACTTTAAGGAACTCGTAAATCCGACTGACACACCCTCTCTAGTAGAGGCAGAGCTGTCTTGGATGACACATATCTTTAACATTGCGTGGAAGTCGGTTACAGTGTCCAAGGAGTGGCAGACTGGGGTGGTGGTTCCCCTGTTGAAAAAGGGGGACTAGAGAGTGTGTGCCAATTACAGGGGTATCACACTTCTCAGCCTCCCCGGTAATGTATACTCCAAGGTGCTGGAACGGAGGGTTTGGCCGATGCTGAATCTCAGATCGAAGAGGAACAATGCGGTTTTTGTCCCAGTCGTGGAACAACTGACCAGCTCTTTACTCTCACAAGGATCCTGGAGTGGGCTTGCCCATCCAGTCTACATGTGCTTTGTAGATCTGGAGAAGGCGTATGACCGGGTCCCCCGGCAGATACTGTGGAAGGTGCTGCACGAGTATGGGATGCGCTGCAGGAGTATGGGATGCAGTGGGGCCCTTCTCAGGGCTATCCAATCCTTGTACATCCAAAGCGAGAGCTGTGTCTGAGTACTCGGCAGTAAGTTGGACTCTTTCCAGGTGAGGGTTGGCCTTCGCCAGGGCTGCGCTTTGCGGTTGGGATGAGGATTAGCAACTCTAAATCTGTGGCCATGGTTCTCAGCAGGAAACCGGTGGACTGCCAACTCCAGGTAGGGAATGAGTCCTTACCCCAAGTGAAGGAGTTCATGAGTGAGGGGAGACTGGATCAGGAGATTGGCCGGAGAATTGGAGCAGCAGCGGCAGTAATGCACTTGCTTTACCGCACCGTTGTGACGAAAAGAGAGCTGAGCTGTAAGACAAAGCTCGCTTTTCGTTCCTACCCTCCCATAAGGTCATGAAGGCTGGGCCGTGTACAAAAGAATGAGATTGCGCGTACAAGCAGCCGAAATGGGTTTCCGCAGGCGGGTGGCTGGTGTCTCCCTTAGAGATAGAGTGAGAAGCTCCGCCATCCATGAGGAGCTCAGAGTAGAGCCGCTGCTCCTTTGCGTTGAAAGGAGCCAGTTGAGGTTGTTTGGGCATCTGGTAAGGATGTCTCCTGGACGCCTCCCTAGGGAGGTGTTCCAGGCATGTCCAGTTGGGAGGAGGCCTCGGGGAAGACCCAGGACTAGGTGGAGAGATTATATCTCCACACTGGCCTGGGAACGCCTCGGGATCCCCCAGTCAGAGTTGGTTAATGTTGGTTAAAGGCTCGGGAAAGAGAAGTTTGGGGTCCCCTACTGGAGCTGCTGTCCCCGACCCCGGACAAGCGGATGAAGATGGATGGATGGATGGCTTCTCTCAGAGCGTTCATGAACCGACTCACTGTTTTAACCACACCCTCGACCTTGTTCTTGTATATGGTATTGAAATTGTTTAATTTATTAGTGTTCCCACAGACTCCCTTTTTATTTGACCACTGTTTTTTGAACTACTCGCCATTAGCCACAAAATTCTATACAAGATGTCTGTCTGATGGTGCTGTAGCAAAATTTAAGGATGTGATTCCATCAGCTCTATATTCATTATCAAGTCACAAAGTAATGGAGGACTCCTATGCTAATTTCAGTCCCTCCCAAATCGATCATCTTGTTGATAATGCTGCAAGCTCACTAAAAGTGACACTTAAAATATATACTTGTCACTACTTGTCATTAATAGAGAAAAATAGGAACTACCCAAGGTTTCTTTTCAGCACTGTAGCCAGGCCTCTGTCAGCCTGTCACAGCTCTATTGAGCAAAGTATTCCCATAGCTCTCAGTAGTTACGACTTCATGAGCTTCTTTAATGATAAAATTAAAAACTATTAGAAAAAAAATCAACCAAGACCTGCCCTCAACTGGCACCGACTTAACTCTAAACTCAGGAACCTTAGAAACAGCTGTAAAACCAGTTATACTGTATGTTTAGACTGCTTTGCTTCCCTCAGTCTTTACCAACTAACTTCAATAATTTCTTCATCTAAACCTGCCTCTTAGACCCCATCCCGACTAGGCTGCTGAAAGAAGTTTTACCCTTATTCAGCACTTCTCTACTAGATATGATCTATCTTTATCAACAGGCTATGTACCACAGTACTTCAAAGCAGCTGTAATTAAACCTCTTCTGAAAAAAACGAACCTTGATCCTGATGTTTTAGCCAACTATAGACCTATAGCTAACCTTCCATTTCTCTCTAAGATCCTTGAGAAAGCAGTTGAGAAAAAAAGCTGTGTGGCTTTCTACATAGCAATAGTTTATTTGAGGATTTTCAGTCAGGATTTAGAGTTCATCATAGCACAGAGACAGCACTGGTGAAAATGGATAATGACCTCCTAATTGCATCAGAAAAAGGTCTTGTCTCTGTACTGGTTTTATTAGATCTTAGTGCTGATCTTGATACCATTGAGCATCAGATCGTATTACAGAGACTGGAACATTTCATTGGCATTAACCGTTCTAAGCTGGTTTAAGTCTTATTTATCAGATCGATTTCAATTTGTACATGTTAACGATGAGTCCTCCATGCATGCCAAAGTTAGTGATGGAGTTCCACAAGGATCTGTCCTCGGACCAATCCTGTTCACTTTATGTGCTTCCTTTAGGCAAAATTATCAGAAAACACTCCATAAACTTTCACTGTAATACAGATGATACTTAGTTATATCTATCAATCAAGTCAGACGACACTAATCAGTTACCTAAAATCCAAAAGTGCCTTCAGGATATTAAAACCTGGATGAAGTTATTGTTCTGGGGCCCAAACACCTCCGTGATGCATTATCTAAAGATATAGTTTCCCTGGATGGCACCGCCCTGGGCTCCAGCACCACTGTGAGGAATGTTGGTTGTCTTTTATCAGGGCATCTTTTAGGTCTCACATTAAGCAAATTTCAAGAACCGCCTTTTTTCAGCTACGTAATATTGCAAAAATCAGGAACATCCTGAAATACGAAAACTAGTCCATGCATTTCTTACTTCTAGGCTGGATTCCTTATTATCAGGGTGCTCGAAAAAGTCCATGAAGACTCTTCAGCAGATCCAGAATGCTGCAGCACGTGTTCTAACAGAAACCAGGAAAAGAGATCATATTTCTACTGTTTTATGCGCCATTCAGACCGTTTTCCTTGCAGGGGTTTTATCGCTGGACAACTGCTGAGTGTTCACATACAACGTGATAACTCGCCATTACTACAGCTGTATGAACCCAAAGTAAACATTTTGCTGTGATTATATAGCCAAGGAAAAACTCTCATGGAAGTATGTTTTGTAATGGTTGCCTTTTTTATGAGGAAGTTCAGTGACTGGTGGAGACTAATTGAGTCACCTACTATAAAAGATGGCTTCTCAATATGTAACACCATTTGCCTGAAGGTGGTCAAGGACCGAGCAGAATCCAGACCGACTAACACCGACCGGTGTTTATTTGTTCAAAAGCTGGAGAGCTGCTCCCTGCTCCTCTCCCAAAGTTTAGCAGCTCTCCGCTGGCCAGAAGATTTTCTCCACACAACACTCTGAAGCTATCGGTAATGTATGGACAATTTCCATGCTGATAGGCTATCACGTCTGAGCGTAATGTGAATTTCTCGCTTGAGTTGAAAATATTTAACTCACGCAAATTCCTTTGCTTTGCTTTCGCGTCACCTACAAAGCATTTAATGGTCAGCCACCAGCTTATCTTAAAGAGCTCATAGTACCTTACTGCCCCACCGGAGCACTGCGATCCCAGAATGCACCTGTGGTTCCTACAGTCTCCAAAAGTAGAATGGGAGCTCCTCACCTGTGGAACCAGGTTCCAGTCTGGGTTCAGGAGGCAGACACCATCTCCACATTTAAGAGTAGGCTTAAGACTTCCCTCTTTGATAAAGCTTATAGTTAGGGCTGGCTCAGGTGAGTCCTGAACCATCCCTTAGTTATGCTGCGATAGGTTTAGACTACCGGGGGATTTCCCATGATGCTACTCTCCTCTTCTTTCTCTCCCTCTGTATGCAACCTCCCATCCCATTAATGCATTTTACTAGCTCTACTACACATGTGTCATACTCAAGGCCCCCGGGCCGAATCCGACCCGCCACGTCATTTTATGTGGCCCGCGAAAGCTTAAAAGATTCATGATTGTCCTAAAATAAAAGTTTACGCTGCTGAATCAGAATGTCTCCATCACTTACTCTGGCACCTAACTTTGTCCACTTCAAGCGCTGGTTTTGAGCCAGTGTCTGTGATGAAGGAGTAGCACGTACACGTCTGCATTTTTGCACGTAATAAAACTACCTGTAATTAGTTGGATGTTTGCCCTCTGTTTGTTTTATCAAATGCCACATCTGTCACATGTTATTAGTAATAGTTTTTTGTTATATACTTTTCAAGAACATAAAGATTGATGGAGTATTTTGGGTTTCTCAACCTGATGAATTAATTAATGTATGTTATAATAACACAGATACAGTAAATGTGCTTGCTTATATTTTTACATCTGATGGGTTAAATGTCCTTAACTTGATTAGCCTAAATAATCAAATAGGGAGACAGTTATTTTACAATATGTGAAGAGTTTATGCAGTAAAGTATGTTTATATAGTCTTACAGTTCCAATTGGCCCTTTGAGGGTAACCAAAATGCTTATGTGGCCCTTGGTGAAAATGAGTTCGACACCCCTGCTCTACTACTACTACTAATTAATACTAACTTCTTCCCTTTCCCGTAGTTGTGTGCTTTCTTGTCCCTCTCCTCTCTCCTCCTATCACTTCCTGCAGGTGTTTCTGGCTCTGGAGCTGTGAAGTCTGGATCTGTGGTTGAGAGTCACCTGCCGTCCCTGTGTTCCTGCTCAAGACCTTCTGCTACAATTATTGTTACTAGGTTTTATTGTTGTTATTGTTATCATAATCATTAACATTACAATTATTATCATTAACACTACTATAAATATCTTTACTATTATTCATTCAATCTTTAGCAACATTACCTTTACTGTCTGTACCTCTGTGTATATATTGTGTAGGCTGCCTTCCTGCTCTCTCTCTCTTTGTCCCCCTCTTGCCCTCTCTCTCTCTCTCTCTCTCACCCCAACCGGTCAAGGCAGATGGCTGCCCACCCTGAGCTATGGTTCTGCTTGAGGTTTCTGTCTCTTAAAGGAATTTTTTCTTTGCCTCTGTGACCTAGTGCTGCTCTTGGTGGGAATTGTCGGGTTTCTGTAACTAACAACACAGAGTACAGTCTAGACCTGCTCTTTTATGAAAAGCGCTATGAGATAATTGTTGTTGTGATTTGGCACTATATAAATAAAATTGAATTGAAAATTAAATTGAATTATCCATCCATCCATCCATCTATCATCAACCGCTTATCCTGCGTACAGGGGGGCAGGAGCCTATCCCAGTTGACATTGGGCGAAAGGTGTGGTACACCCTGGACAGGTCGCCAGTCCATCGGAGGGCCACACAGAGATAGACAACCACTCACACTCACATTCACACCTAAGGACAATTTGGGAAACACCAATTAACCTAGCCTGCATGTCTTTAGATGGTGGGAGGAAGCCGGAGCACTTGGAGAGAACCCACGCGGACACGGGGAGAACATGCAAACTCCACACAGAAAGGCCGGGGCAACCGGGGTTTGAACCCTCGACCTTCTTGCTGTGAGGCGACAGTGCTAACCACTGCATCACCATGCCACCCTGAACTGAATTGACACTGTTTCAGATTCAGAGTGATTGCTGACACACACTGATGAATCTGATATTCTGATATTAGGCACAAGGTGACTGAATAAATGTGGAGGAAACATTGTGTATGTTTCTTCACCTGAGGACCTGCTGTCTGAGTGATCGCAGCACAGAGATGACAGGAGAGGTGGAGACAGCAGTAGAAAGTGCTCCATGGTCACTGACATCATCACACTTCCATCTTGCTCCGATGAAGGTATCAAACAGTTACTGCCTTGATTTACATTTGTGAGACACTTGTCTTTCAGAGCTGAACCTAAACTTTTGCACGCCACTGAAGAAAAAGACAGGAGAGAAAGACAGTGTGAGGCACACATACATACATACATATAGGCTAACATGCTGATGTCTAGTCCTGCTCAGTAGCTCTGCCTGTTGATGTTTAACACTGAGAATACTGTTTCTACAACAGCTCTGCCTCTAACAACATTTTAGTAGTAGTAGTTTGTTTGTGTGTGTGCATGTGTACCAACCATAGTCCCACTGAGCATGTGCTGTGATAGTTAACAGTAACAGACTGAAGTCCTCCAGCATGGTTCGGTACTCTGTTGGAAACAGATCTACAACAAACAGCACAAAACCCAGAGGTGTCATGTAGACAGTACAGTAAATTGGATTTCCTATTTCACCTTCCTGTAAGAAACAACTCATCTTAAGCATTTAACCCTTGTGTACCATTTCTAAAAATCACTCACTCCTATCCTTAAAGCAATGTGGACACAAAATGCAGTCCCACCAACAATTCACAATCACAAGAAATAAACACAAATTCTACCAATCGCCTTAATATTTGCTAAGGTAACAACATGCAGAACTATAACATTGTTTTTATCATTATAAACTAGTGAAATGTATCACTTCCTGAGCAGCACTACAGTTTTGTACTATTGGTCAAGGCTCTTAAACACACTTCTTACCTGTCTTTGCAACTTGACTGATCCTATGCAGGATTTGGAGTCTCCTGTGGTTGTCTTGGAGGCTGATGCTTCCTGCAGTGTTTTCTGTTTGTGGCACATGGAGCTGCAGCCACAGGGCTTTGCAGCAAAGAGTCCACAGCAGGGTGCGGTACTGTCCAAACAGGTCAGCAAACAGCAGTGACTGACCGAGATCCAACCACTGCACAGAGTGAGGCCAGTGAAGACAGTCTGCCTCCGCTGTAGTCCCCTCTGCTCTCACATTCTCCTCTTTCTCTGGGTCTCCATCCCTATAAAAACCTGAGCTGAAGGACACAAACAGTGTGTGGTTATCATACAAGGACTGTGTAACTGGAACTCTTAGTGTCAAGAGAAATTTAAAAAAAAGATTAATATGCAGGCTTTTTGCATTTACAAACATCCAAGTTGTGTACAGTGTCACTGTTGGATGAGATGACAAGCGCAACATATTTTTGGCCACATCACTGGTGGATTTGCAGTAAATCTTAACTTTTAAACCCATAGAAGTAGGTGTAAAATTGCTTTCGTGCCAAAGTCAAAAGTGTATGTGACAGACAAAACATTTTCCCATTCTAACAGAAACAGACTTAGATCAAGGGGCTTCCTCGCAGTCAGTATAGGTAGACCTTGACTTTTTGGTCAACTGCTGTATCTACACAGTAACAACATTTTTATGCTTACGGAAAAACACTTGCAAAGGTGAGTTGTAAAGAACATGTCCATCTGACCCAGACACTATAACTCACAAAATCTTAAAGGGATACTTTTTATTTTTATTACAATACCAAGGAATTAAGTGCACTGTGTTAAAAAACACACTGTGTGGGCATGTCGCTACAGGTACCACCCAGTTTGAACAACAGATCCACGACTTGAAGGATCTGGTTTATTAGATGCCAAATCTCTGCACAGCCATTTAGAATACTATTATACAAGATTTTACAACTTTGGCGTGTTACCATGGCAACAATGGTAAATACTATGTACTATGTATAGGGCCTTTCACTGGCCCTCCTTCCAAAAGTTATTTATCAGTGTTCCAGTCAGTTCCATCACACTCAAGGTGACGAGAAGCCTGCCATCTTAAAGTCTTTTAAGAAGGGAAGTGACACTTCCTGCAGAGTTGCTTGGCCTGGCGGGTTCGCTCTCTGCACCTCCTCATGTGAACAGACAGGGAGACAAGTGGTCTGTGAGTAAACAGCAGGCGCTCTGCATAGTAACCTTGGCAACGGCTTATGTACGCTGAACAGCTATAGCCTATTTAACTTTGGTTAAAATTATACATAAGGGTACCTGGCACATTCAGTTCAATGCGGATGCTCTGCCATTTGAATTCTCTCCTGTTCATGTCCTTATAACTATTTAGTCAACAGTAATAGGTTCTAGAAACTCACAAACAGCGAAGATCAGTCTGTCCTCCATTGAATCTGAGCTGCACGTTGCGAACAAAATGTTCAACACAATTCAACTCCGGCTGCAGACGAGTGTATGCGTGAGGTGAGCATGACCACGACAGTTTCACGGGAACGTGCCCGCTTGACACTCCGCCTGTCATAATTCCAGCGCCTCCCTTTCTACACGCTCACCTCTCATTCAAAATGAATTACAAGGTGCGTAAATCACTTCCCATGTGAAAAGGCCTTTAAAAAGCAGATAGAATCCTAAAAGGGATGTCTCAAAGGTAGATGTGTTCACATGTTTGTCGAGCACATAGTCTGTGTGGTCATACATTATGGGCTGAATGTGGATGGTCGGCCTTGACCCTCTGAGCTAATGGGGTGCAGAAACCATAACCTGGGCCATAGAGTGGGGTGATATGCAATTAATCATTGAAATGGGGATCACTGCAAAGGAGATTCCATGAGCAATTAGATCAAAGCATACTGAGGCCTTAGATGTGGAACAACAGTGGATCAACAATCAACTCAATGATGGCCGGTTAATCTTGACATTACCTGACAGTGGCTTCTGGCCTGGCTATTATTTCCACTTCAGCCCATTCCTGCTGCGTTCCTTCCACATTTTGGCCCATGTTCAGTTCTGTATTCTGTCTAGTCAATTTCACTGAATCAGCTGTATTTATGATTGGAGCAGTTGAAATCATTGGGTCAGTCTTTCCATTTGGTGATAAGACATCTGTTATTGTGTGTGGTAGCAGTCGTTTGGTCTGTGTCTCTGCTGTAGGTGTATGTGATGCCAGCGGAGCAAGCAGGTCACTGAAAGAAACTAGCAGCTGAAAAAGTAGTTCTACTGAGGAACTGTCCTGTTGACAAACCCCTGACAGAGGCAGGGCTGAGGTGGATGGGGATGAAATGGTCTGCAGTAGTTTACAGTTTTCTAAACTGGTCTGTCTTTGTAGATTTGGCTGGACAGTGGTCTGGGTTAGACCAGTCTGAGGTATGTATGCTTGGGTTTGGCTAGTTTGTTCTTTGTCAGAGCTCTCTGTTCTATATTGAACAAAGGTGGGCTTGGCTAATACAGGATGGTGGTTTTCCAAGATAGTGCTGCCCAGATGCAGGTCAGTGGTGTAAACAGGAGGAGTTTTATGGCAAGCGTGATGACATGATGACTGCAGAGGGGCGTGATGATTAATAGAGAAGAGAGGAGCGGCATTAAGGTAGGTATGCAGCAGCTGTTCCCAGGTCCACTCAGAGTTATCAGAACGTGCATTGGCCTCACAGTTGGTGTGACACATGTGATAGCTCTGCTCAAAGGCCAAGCAGTGCAGCTGCTTGGCTGCTGTGTCTGCATGATGCACTGCTAAAATCCTCATTAACTCTTTGACTGAGAAGGCAGCAGGGTGATGGCCTTTGTGGTCTGGAAGACTACAATCCAGTGTGGAATAATGTGCCTGCTGTAATACTGCAGTCCTCAGCTGGGTGGCTCTGTGCTGCACTCTCTGCTCCCCCACCGCCTGATTATACAGGTCTGTACCAGCTAAAATATCCTCCAGGGCTTCTCTTGGTACAGAGTCTAATTCAGTCTGGGCTATAGTACACAGAATGACATACACATAATGTTCCATCAAAACCAGCGCCTGCAGACCAAGTAGCTCCAAAGTCTGTTTGATTTTCTCCAGCAGCCTGGTCTGCTGGATCACAGCAGGTCTCAGATGGTGGTCAGACTGGACTTTGGAGAACAGACAAGACCAGTGGTTGAGATGGACCCGGAGCTCCTGACTCAGTGAGCAGAGACCAACTCTCAATGAAGACCAGCTGAACTGGGTCTGGAAAGGTGAGGAAAATGCTTTTGTGAATTAGTAAGTACTGATATGTTACTTGAGTGTCAGAACTGATCCCAAAATGTACAATCATAAAAAACCCTTTTTTACACTGAGGAAAAACAGCCAGAGGTCTCAAATGTTAAATACTCTCTAAACTCAAGCAGCCATGCAAGAACTCTGGTTAAAAGAAAATAAAGTCTGCAACTGTGAAAATGATGAAGAAACAAGTCAAAACCATTAGAAGACTGAGCTTTCAGTAATTTACAGTTTTCCAGTTCAAAGTGGTGAAGCTGCTGTGTAGCAGCATGTTATCGGTTCAGGTGGTCAAACATACTGCAGTTAATGGCTGTGAGACTTCACTGGAACCTTTACTCTGTGAGCCCTGTTTAAAGCCACCCTCCAGTGTATTTTGACATTTCTATGATATTTCATATTTTTCTGAGTCATTTCCTTACAATGTTAATTACCCACATAGTTCGCCAAATATTTTTGACAAATAGGTTAATTTTGTGCTCAAAGTTGCCCACACACACACACACACACACACACACACACACACACACGGGAGGTAGTGGGAGTTATTGTGTGCAGTGCGTGACATCAATCGCACAGTCGATGGTCCTAACAGCTGATACGCGCACATTAGTTCCTATCATGGGTTGGTAACAGCTGCTCCTGCCAGACAGTAAAGTGTACTAAACTTTTCAGTGTAGTGATATTAACACAGTAAATCGTTAGTTAACGCTCCAGCCGGTCAGTTTTTGGTTGTCATGGTAATGTATTACGTCCGACTATTAACCACACCCCATTCTCTGTTTGAGAAAGAACGTTCACCAAAAACGGCAGTTAAAACTGGCTGGAGGGGGGCTTTAAGTAGGACTCTTCTTCCCGTGTTCTTGTTGATCTTATGTGCATCCTGTAGAAATACCCGGACACAAATGGACTGAAAAAGCTGGGTATGTATGTGATGTTTTGTGGAACGGCTGCACAGTGCATAACAATCAGGGGTACACTTGTTTAAGTCATTCCAAGGATGCATATTCATATTTCATATTCCATAATGCATATTGTAAGATTACTTCTTACTTTTTGCTGATTATCATTTTTATGCATTAGATAACAATAAACATAGGTTATTTCTCATATTTTGGAGAGGAACAGAGGGGGAGCAAAGAAGGTGGTATGTTTTGGAAGACAGCAAGCCACGGTGCAGGCAAAGAGACACCCTCTACCAACCAACTCAGCTTCTGAACCTCGTCACTGTTTACTCTCCATCAGTTTCAGAATGAAAATATCATTTGTGAGATGTGATTGGAGATGTGATACAGTATTATTCAGCAGCACTACAACTTTGTTACAGATCATCACATAAAACATAAAACATTCCAGACCTTGTGATAAAATCGTTACAGAGACTAAACATCTAATAGGTTTAGTGACTTTACAGTGAGCATAATGTACCTGTATGCAATGCATATTGTCACTGCAATAATTCAAATGATTCAGTAACTTATGATATCAGAATTGGTTTCATACCTCGTAGCTCATCTTAATCTATCAGTAGTAATTGATTTGATAAGAACACAGAAACACATATTCTGTGCGCCTCTGAGCTTCATTATATTGCAGGATCTGTCAGTCTGTGTGTCCAGTTCAGAGGGTGTACAGGTAACAGGGTACAGAATAATCCACAAAAAAGATCCCTTATCTATCAAAATCATGGAAGTTGTTTTTTAGTATCTTCTAGCTCGTTGTTCAGGTTGTTAACTGTATTTTTCTCGGTGGCAGCACGGTGGCCCAGTGGATATTACTGTGGCCTCACAGCAAGTGTCTGCATTGGGTTACTCCAGGTACTGGAGTTTTAATGTGGAGTTGGTTCCCCGCTGTACAGTGGCTGCTCACTGCTGCCTTAGGGATGGGTTAAATGCAGAGGATGAATCTCACTACATGTATGTGACAAATAAATATAAAGTATAAAGCACTATTATCTACTGCCTGCTGAGAACCAAACTGCCAAAAACACAGCTAGAGACTAGTTGGTGAACATATTTCACATATTGACAGTTGATTCTCCGTGGGTTTCACATTACACACAGCAATCTGATGATATGCTCATATCACAGAGATGGCTGACAGAAACTTGTTTGAAAAATTCCTGCTGTTTAGCCTAACCTGGTTAAGTGTCACGTGGCATTTCTTCAGCTGATCCTCCAGCAGGTGTCTCACTCTGGATATGTATGCCACTGTTTGGTGAGCCCTCCTGGTGTACTCATGTATGAAGAGCAGCAGGGATCGCTGCTCCAGGAGCCTGCACAGAGCTCTGTAGTTCCTCTGCAGGAAGGAGGAGGTGGGCAGAAGGAGAACACCGGCATCTGCTGGGAGGCCTTTAACACACACCTGATGAGGGAGGATGAGAAGGCGTGCGGATTCAGTCAAAACTGTCAAATCAAAGACTTCTTTCATAGTGGTCAGTCCAGCTCACATCATGATATTATACGATATCAATATCAATATGGTATTTGACAGGGAGCCAGTGCAGTTGTTTTAAAACTGGAGTAATGTGTTCAGAGACTGGGGTTCTGGTGATACTACAGGCATTTTTTACTTGTGTTGTTTTCCTTACACCTGTTAAAATCCATTGCAACTCACCTGTTGAAAGCCCATCTGTGCCCCGCCCACTGGCTGCCACTGGGGTGCCACAGACAGAAGAGCTTGTTGCACCCACAGGAGACGTGCAGAGGACCGGGACACTAGGTTGTGAGCTACCACAAAATTTCCTTCTTCCTCTTCCTCATCTTGACTGCGGCCATGGAACAGCCACTTCAGACTGGGATTAAAGGTGCTTCGGAGTATAGTCTCAGCTCTCTGCAAGGAACGGGAGATGGCCCTCTGTGACCAGGAACCTGCAAGGGAACACGTCCAACATTAGCAAGGTCTGAAGATTTTCAGTATGCTGGAGAGACGAAAATGGACAACTCACAAACTAGGGAGAGACAAGGGAAATACAAGAAGAGGAAGACAGGGTCAGATGATCAGGTTAGTTTAAAAGGAGCAGGTACAGGTTAAGTAGATAGGTTTCCTAATTTCAAACAACAAAGGATGCACGCACAGCAGGGGGCAGACAACACACTGAAAGAATATCATGACATTAGCATTTCAAAATAAAGCAACACGCAAGAAAAACAGGCGAGATTCTTTAAAAGTGAATTTGTATGGCTATCAAACATATTTTGGTACCAACTGAAGTTAAACATTGTTTCTCTCAATACCAGGATTTAAAAGTGTATGGGTGTAGGAAAATCCTGACTGCAATAAAAGAACTGACTTAAACTGGCTTTTAAAAGTCACATTATAGCACCAGGAGCTGCAGAGACACTATCAGTGTGCCCCACTTCCATACTGCATGCTAATTCTAAGCAGGTTTTTAGAATATAGTGTTTTCACGCTGGCAAAATGAAGTATACTTAAACCAGACCTCACGCATACTAAACATAGTAGATTTTTGTGTGTGCTGTAGATGCTATTCTCCCACAGTGCAATGAGGAAGGAAATGGAGGAGCTGCACACAGCTGAAAAAACTGCAAATGAATTGTAAATGACGGTCAAATAACTTTAGAAAAATCTTCTGGAAAGAGTTTAGTTTGCAGTGACATGAGTTTGATGGACATCTGACAAATGTGTTGTTTCATTTCCTGCTAGTATGAAATGACGTATTAAGTATAGTAAGTGACATTAAGTTTGTTTTTTTGTATACTAAGTGCTAAAACAGTATATTATGACAATAAGTACGTAGTACACAATGTACAGAATGATTGTATAGTGTAGTATAGTATGGATTTTGGACAGAGCTTGTATCCTCAGTCCTGTTGGGTGATTGGAGAGTGTGTTTTTGGACACAGTTTTTCCAGCTGCGTGCTGCAGTGTTGTACAGGAGGATTGTCACTTGTTTACATAATACCATCAGTGGTCACATCCTCTGTCTCCATGCAGGAACTGCATCGCCTCTGAAACACAAGAAGGGACAGTTCCAAAAAATGTTATTGGTCAACGAGTAGTTTTTCCCATACATTGATTTATTTGTGGTGGCCTACCACAATATCAATGCTGATTTCGTTAAAAAATCCCTTTAGAGCTGCGCACAGCACATAGATTAACTCGGCACCTCCTCTTGCTCACTCCCTCCCTCTCTCTCTCTTTCACAAACATGCTGTCAATCTCGGAGACCCACATTCAAATGAGCTATTGGCAAGCATGTAAGGAGCCTAGCCCATGAGGATAGCTATGTTAACATCAGACAGCTGGTTATACATAGGTGCCAGTCAGTATCGACTGATCATGAAATACCCCCGTATTTATGGTAAGTATAACTAAATGTTTCTGGGTCTGCACCCATCTACCTAAACACCATAATACAAGTTATGTTCCTTCTCAGCCACTACGCGCTTCCAACGAACGCCGCCTGGTTCTGCCATCCCTTCACACAAACCAATCCCAGTCCTGTCTGTTCGCATCACAGCACGATGGTGGAACATGTTACCACACACCATCAGAGCAGGGGCGTCCCTCTCTAACTTCAAGAAGCTCTTGAAAACTCATCTCTTTCGAGAACACTTCCTCTTATAACACCTCTAACTCCTAACATCTAACCATGCACTTCCTGCGCTCTTCTTCTTCTATCCCCTACTAATTACCTTGTATTGATTGCACTTTTTGATGTGATAGGTGCCATTAGTGCTTACTAGCATTTATTGCTGCTTTTATTAATGTGTCATGTCAGATCTTGTGTTGTATTTTGTAAGTTGCTTTGGATAAAAGCATGTGCCAAATGAGTAGATGTAATGTAATGTAAGCAGACGTTAAAGGACAGTTTCACAGTTATGTATAGAGCCTCCATGTTAGAAATTTAGTCTAGGTCATTGTCCCAAGTCTTTCCACTTTTAATTATAGTTTGTTAATCTTATATGAGATGTTCATTGATATAAAACTGTTTATTTTTAGGTCAGTGCACACACCATTTACTTTACAGACGACCAAAATAGAGGCATTCTCCCTGGACAAGATGGTCCAAAAGAAGTCCAAAACGGTGGCCACTACAAAGTACACATGGAGAGCACAGCTGACGAGGGCTCTAGCTGGCAAGGTCAAAACACTGTGCGCTTGGCATTTCGCCAGCCATCCAGTGCCCATGTTGCCTCAGCATCTCTGCCTGCTCTCAGAGCTACTGGACCAAAGATGATGCAAAGGTAAATTGAAGTAGGCCACACCGAAAATAATTCATTACTGTTTGTTAAGATGTCTGTGAAGGTTCTCAGTCTTCCAGGTCATAGTTATCCAACGTTGGATAGCTGAGTTTCCCTACCTGTCAGTGAGAACTAAAGAAGTCTCTTGGATGAGGGAAAAAAAGTCTTCTAGTATCTTCAACCAAGTCCAGTTGCCCTTGACATCAACCTTTGTTGGATACTACTTGTTAAATGTTGTGTTTTTTTGTATTTTAGCAATAGCTTACGACAGGCCATGGTATACGCTTATAATATCACAGTTAAGGAGTGCTGTTCGGCCAAGCAGTGGGCAGTATAACAACTATTGTGGCTGTAGGACAGGATGATCCCATTTTATTAATTGACAGCCATGCTAATGAAATCATAGACTGAAAGAACCAGAGGTACAGACAACATTTTATATTCATATATGTCATTTAATGTTGTCAAGAACATGCAAGAGGGTCCAACTGCAGACCTCCTCTGTCAGGGCGCTTCCGCTGCAGACCTCCTCTGTCAGGCCGCCTCCACTGTTAGGCCGGTCAGGACAGGAAATACACGCAAAAACTACAAAATAAAAGCGTTCGATTTGACAGGAAACGCTTTAAAAATATATAAACTTTTAATCACGTAGACAAAGGGGGAGGGTTTTTGTCGTAGGTTTATATTTAATTATTTGGTCAACATTGTAACGGGAAACTAGCGGGCTAATTCCTCAAATATAGCATACCGATTTGAGCCTATTCTACTTAGCACTTAACGTGCCAGTGTAGCAGCAAAGCCGGCTCGCTTCAATCATTCAAAGTAACAGTACCATTTTTTTTGTACAGGCACTATTTATTCTTTCAAAATAGGACGTTAACTTCGTCCATACAGCTAGCCACAACCATTCACAGAAAAACATCGTTGTTGATTAATAGTGTAACATAAGTCTTCCTGTCTTCTTAAAAACAGACACACACACGCACTTCTCATTCATAATTTTCCTTTGAAGAGTAGCCTAATATACTGTCCTGAATTTAATAGGAAAAACGGACAACTGTGGGAACTGGAATACTATTTCAGCTACGTGGGGGTATGTAGTATAACGGACGTTACCGGCGGGATTAATAAATAAATAACTAAATAACAGAAGCCTGGACAGAGGCTTCTTTGCTCATTACGTGGTCAACACTTTCTCTCACACACAGCAGCACACTACT
>JAPMOB010252173.1:0-19676 GCA_029875015.1 Lepomis gibbosus
TGTGATTGATAACAGCTGATACGCGCACATTAGTTCCTATCATGGGTAAGTAATAGCTACTCCTGCCAGACAGTAAAGTGGACTAAACTTTACAGTGTAGTGACGTTAACACAGCATATCGTTAGTGAACGCTCCAGCCGGTCAGTTTTTGGTTGTTATGGTAATGTTACGTCCGACTATTAACCACACCCCCATTCTCTGTTTGAGAAAGAACGTTCGCCAAAAACGGCAGTTAAAACTGGCTGGAGGGGGGCTTTAAACACAAGAGGGACTGTTAGTTTAAAGTTCAATTTGTCACCAGCAGCGTACTTGTGCTACTTTCATCATAATTTACATTTACATTTAGTCATTTGGCAGACGCTTTTATCCAAACCGACTTACATTTGAGGAACAACTTACAAGTATCAACAGAGCATCAAGTATAGATCTGAGAGCCGCGTCTTCCCGCGGCTTTCAGGCCTCATCTCATCAGCCTGCAAGATTAGGAATTCGAGGTCGCCGCAGGCACAGATGCGGGAGTCGGCAGCAAACCTCTACTCGGCAGCAGCCTCCCTCCCGCTCAAACTGTGGCTACTCTACACGACGTAGCGCGCCCTCCTCCGCAACACGGCCGTCTCCTCTTCCTCAAACCAAGCCTGGTGTTCGATATTGAACCGTTGCTCGCCTTCAAAAGTTCCTCAGAGGGAAAGGTGTATCCTTTCACCGCATTGACAACAAAGCAACCTTGTTCCCGCTCTACAAATCCCCCGGCAATTCCAACCACTGTGCCTCCAGTGCTTCTGGGTCTGCATCTCCAGCTCCCTCTCGTGGGGGTCAGGTTGTATTTCAACCCATGTGCCTGCTCCCTCCGTATCTGTTATGTCTCAGGCAATCTCAGCCTTCTTTTCATCCCTGTGTCCGCAGGCTGCACACTTCTCCCGTGCACACACATCCTTTGATCCCATCATCCCTTCCTCTACCCTTCCTTCAGCCACTCACAGCAGTACGGCTTCTGCTCCTATCTCATTCCAAACAGTCGAAGCAGCATTTCAGGAGCCCGGAACTGCAACCCAAAGGGCCTCACCAATCATCAGCGGCGATCCTGAGCTTCCCATGTCTTTTCCAACTGGTCTTCCAACTGGTGGTATCCTTAACCCCAAAACCATCCCCACCCTCTGCTTTCCCCAACACCCAAATGTTTTTCTTGTGTTAACAATTTTTCCCTGGCCACAGCAACACCAGCAACTCAGCCAGCTTCAACAATCCATCGACCCTCACCTATCACCCCCGCACTGCGCCAGCAGATTCTCGCCGGTAATTATATAGACCTAGCTCAGCTCCTCCATCCCTCCATAATCGACACTAGTCATCCCAGCGAAATACAGACTAACCTCGGTTCAGTACAGCTCTGTCACCCTTCACCCTCCAGAGCCAGGGAATTAACTTCTTCAGAATTCGCCCTAGCTTTTTCTCTCTTCCGCGACACCATCTGCATAGCCTTCTATGCTCGGAGGAAGGAGTTGGATGATTATCTCTCCATAGTGCTAGACATGGCTTTACAGTTCTGGGGGACTGGTTTCTACAGTTACCACATGCACTTCGCCAATCAGGCAGCCAGTCGAATCCAGCAATTCAACTAGGGCACATATGGGGGGGCTCTTGATTCCGAACTTTACTGCCGCATCTTCGCAGCCCGCACCTCCCTCTCCTGTGAGTTATGTAGAGCCCCCTCCCACCCCGCCTCAGCATGTACAGTCAGTGCCCCACCAACACGTTCACGCCCTGCTTCCTCCACAACGGCTCAGCCTTTAATCGCCTGTCATCAGCCGCATCCCCACCTCCCATCATCCCCAGGCCGGCAGACATACGTCCCTCCGTCAACGTCCCCATACCAAAAGGAATCGGGAGGCCAGTCCTTTATCAGGGAGGCAGGATAGTCTGCACCTCGGCACACCACTGAAGGTAAACAGCCTCGCCACCGCCTTACAAAATCACCCAGATAGGCTGTTTGTTAACTTTCTCATAAACTCATATAGAAGTCCTCCCAGATACTATACACACCTGCCGCAACCTCCAGTCCGCTCTCTCAGAACCCCACATAGTCAACTCTTTATTAGCTGAAGAAGTCAAAGAGGGTTTCATGATAGGCCCATTCGACAAGCCTCCTTTTTCAGCGTTCCGAATCAGTCCTATAGGCGTCGCCACCAGGAAGTATTCTGGAAAAAAGAGGTTGCCCATTCACCCAGATTTCTGGCGTTTTTTCGGGGTTCGCCGGAAAGGTGTCTATTATTTTTCCGTGCGTCTTGCCTTCGGCTGCAGAAGCAGTCCCAAGATCTTCAACTCCCCGTCCAAAGCCCTTTGCTGGATCTTGACTAACAACTACAGACTTCCTTACATACTCCACCTCCTCGACGATTTCCTTGTCGTCACTACACCATCCTCACCCCGTCGCGCAGGGCTTAACACACTCTTCAAAGCTTTACCAACTAGGCAGGCAAAATCCTTCTTGTCCAATCTTTTAACCACAGCCGCAGCCGTCCCCTCTCTCCATGATCGTTCTGGACGAGGCTTGCAAAATGGAAGTGCGCCTGTGGCAACATTTCCTGGTTTCCTGGAACGGCATTTCCTTCTTATATGAAGACTTCATCCCCCAGCCCGAGGACATTCAGCTGTACACCGACGAAGCTCCTTCCGTAGGTTTCGACGGCTACTACGGTGGGAGGTGGTTCGCCTCTGCTTGGCCCTCAGAATTCAGAAATTTAAGCACCAAGTCCGGCTCTACTTCATCGGCGCTCCACGAACTATATCCCATCATCATCGCTGCCATTCTTTGGGTGGAACGAATGGTCAAGGAAGTCCATTCTCATTCATTCCGACAACACTGCAGTAGTCGAAATCTTAAACAAAGGTCGAGCTTGTTCTCCAGTCATCGTACAGTTTCTTCGCAGAATCACACTAAATCCACCCGACATCAGTTTATCCTTAGGGCAGCTGTTTGATGATGCCCTAAGCTTCAGACACTTGGCTCCAGAATCGGACACTTACCCCACACCAGTGCCACCGTTTTCAGCCACAACATTCAACTAAATCCTCAGCTGAGAAACCTCTCTTACGGCTTATAAGAAGCCATCATCAACAGCCTCGCCCCTAGCACTCTGTCAGCCTACTTGACCGGCTGGAATCGCTTCAAGGCATTTCACACCACATATCTGCAGCCATTTCCCTCCCTGGACATCACGTCCATCTGCAATTTCATCACCCACATGCATTCCATCGAGAAAATCCGCTCCTCCACCATCCAGACCTACTTGGCAGGCATCAATTGTGTCCGGCTTCCCCTGTCTGTCCATCTCTCATTCCCACATCACAATGTTAATTAAAGGCTTGAAGAAACAAGAACCCACTCTAGCCGCTAGACGCTTACCTCTCACTTCAGACCTCCTCAGTCGCTGCATTTATTCTCTCTGTTCAGGTCGCCAGCAATCGACTTGACTCTAAAATCCATGTTTTTGCTGGCTTTCTTCGGCTTCCTGAGGTGTTCACAATTCGCCCCTACGTCATCTGCTTACAATCCTTCCCGTCATCCAAGTCTGTAAGACATCACCATTCACACCTCCAACACTCTTATCTTCACACTCCGAGAGGTAAAACCGATCAGCTAGGAGTTTCCTTCAACATCTACATCTTCCGCCTCAGCTCCCATCTCAGCCCCTACGAGCCACTATCCAAACACATCCGCTCCAGATACGCCGCTAAGGCATCACCACAACACCCACTTTTTCTCACCGAAACAGGAAAAATTGCCCCTCGTTTCTGGTTCCAGAAACATCTGAACAGTATCCTCTGCATCTCAGGCATATCACCCGAACATTATTCAAGCCATTCATTCCGCATCGGTGCCGCTTCCACAGCGGCCAGGTCAGGCATCTCAGACCAAACTATTAAGGTCCTTGGCCGTTGGTCATCCCAGGCCTATTGTTCATACATTCACAACAACCTCAACGATCTCCATTAAGCCCAAACGCGGCTCAGTGCAATATAATCAGACTCTTTTGGGGGTCAACAAATCATTCGGGCAAACCTTCGACCGAGACGGAACCCCCACTTTGAGTCTCAGCTGCCCGCCCATCACGCAGCCTCCCAGATCAGCATCCAGATGGCATCCTTTCTCCACCACCATTCCCCTTACATCCATTTATCTATCTGTACATTTTGCACTTTCAATAAACCTTAAACAACATATTGTTGTGGTGTGGTCCTTGCTAGTGAACTAACAGTTAATATCTTCCGATAAACCTTGACTAAAGCTGGCTACATTAAATACCATTATTGACTCGATTCATGAGAGGACAGCTCATGAGTTAAAATGTCAAAAAATACAGTAATTTCATCCACTTACCAAGTAGTGTAAATCAGAAACACTGAAATGAACGAGGTTCGGCGCTTTTATTTGTACTTTATGCAACTTAGTATATGTACTGTGTGTATATAAGCAGGAATGGGCAAAGATACAGCAAAATATTTTTTTAAATGAAATACCGAATACCCTATTTTTAAATGTATCAAAAGAAACTACAAAATACAGCAGCCTCACCATGTATCAAAATAGTCTACTCTACTGCACTTTAATACCTCCTATTCTTCCCTTCACCTGTAAACTGACTCAGCTGCTTTAGTGAATATTAAGAGCAGCTTTTCTCTGCCTAGTGAGTTGTGTAATAGTCACAAAAAGTCACCAACAGTTTCATGTTAAACAGTAAACTCAACTCTGAAAAGTTTTTTTTTTTCATGCACAACCAAAGAAAACTTAACATAGGCTGAAAGTAGGAAAGTAATGTTAACTGTGAGGGCTGCTAATTAGGTCAAACAGTTAGCAAGAACATTACATAGTGGTGGAAGTGGTGAAAGATTTAGCTTAGGCTACTAAAACACCAAAACGTATCAGGATCTGTTAAGAATTATAGAAATTAATGTTTCACACCTTGACCTAATTCTTCATGTCTGGATGAATTTTGTGCTCTTATCTCAAAATGTCTGAGCCAATTACCGAGCAGTCACCAATCAGACACAGCATTTTAATGATGCCATCACTTTGACGTCTCACAAAGTANAACTGCAAACGACAAAACGCTACAATTTCTTTTACAATATGAAGCTATTTTCATCAACCGTATCAAATATGTATTTTAAGTACATCAACTTTTCTGTTCAAACTAACCCCCAACCTGCCAAAAAAATAACCCCTTGAGGTGAGCACCAAGATGCCCTTTCCTCACCTTACTACTCCTGTAAGGACATGTTGCCCTTTAAAGAGAGAAATACTAGAATTCACACAGACAGATACTCAGTTTACCTCCCTGCCAGATACTGTATCCCAGATAAGCCACAAGGTACATGAGAGGGAGTGACTGTCCATCTAGATAATGTCCTGCTATTGATGACATGAGGAAGCCCTAGTGACAGGCTGCTGACAGGAGGGTCAATAATGGAAGGAAGGGGAGGAGGGAGGAGGGAGGAGAAGGTGGAAATGGGAGGACATTGTCAATCATTAAGGCTAATGATGGGGGCAAACACTCGCACACATGGACCCAGGCGCACATTAACATACTTACACTCTATGACATGAACACACATAGCCTACACAACAACATCAGAGGTTGAGTGAGGTTGTCTGACTGGCTGGACAAATTATTGATTGCCCGCTGTAGGCAATCATGTGGTTAAACACGAGGTCACATCTTAGCATGAGACTGAAAAGCTACACAGGGGGCATCCAGGGGTGGGGGGTTCATGTAGCTGACACTAAAGCTACAGTATTGTCAAGAGTTTCCCTCCAGTCAACTGGTGTCGAATTATGCTAATGTTTGTAAAGTGAACATTCTTATGAATGGACTTTCAATCAATTGGGTTAAACTGAATAACCCATGATTGAGTTGATGGAATAATAAAAGTAGATATATATTCATATGTAATACAAAAATCATGTCAAAAATTTTGAAAGATGTTGAAAGTGCAATTTTATTTATGTCGCTGGTTAGTGGTCATACAGCCATCGTGGGACAAAAATTCTGTTTTACATTTTTAAAAGTTAAAAAATAAAATAAAATAAAATCAAAATAAAATAAAATTAGAAAATCCAATGCCACATTTCAACTCTCGTGTAAGGTAAAACATGATAGACCTACTTTATGTAAGTATTTGATAAATGTATCTTTTTTCATATTATCAAAATTATAATAATGTAATTATCAAAACTAGCATATTTGAAATTTTATTTTTATTTATCTATTATTTAGTGGCTTAGAAGCATTTGTAGCATCCATAGCATTTGGGCAATTGCAAGACACAAATAAAAAATTTTGTTACCTTCCACCTGTGTTTTCAACTTGGGCAAAACCCTTTTTTTTTCAAAATATCACAAAAAATTACACTTTGCTGAGGTAGAACAGTTGATGCATTGAGAAAAAAGAGGCGTGACAAAATGAAATGGAGAAACGCAAATAAATCATGAAGTACAGGAAACATGCGACTTCTTTGTCACTTAAGCTTCCGCTCCACTGAAGAAGTGAAAAATGGCAGCGAACGAATCATTTTGCATTTTCTTTTGCCAATTTATGAAAATTCTGCTAAAATGTGTGCCAAATTTGATTGGAAACTTGATTATAGTGACTTTTAGTCACTAGGAGGGTTCAATTACCAACAATGGATCCTATGTATCCCACAATGCTACTTGACATTATGGCAACTTTCATTAGACATTCCCTGTGTGGTAAACACCAGTACCTTTCAAACTGCATTTTGAGTTGTTAACGTGGGCTTCCATCGTTGGGTTGTACTCCATTTAAGTTAACTGATCTTGATGTGTAAAATCTGTGGACTACACGTTACTAGTCCCAGATTTGTTGTAGGTCCTGTATCTCATTTTATGTGTTGAAGTAAAAGAGATGTGATGATGAAGGAAAGAGGAATGGCAGGGGGATGGAGTGCATTATTTCCAACAGGATATGTGGAAAGACGTGTGAAGGAAAAAATGAACCAAAGGGAGAAGGGGCGCTGACAAGAAAAGATAAGGAGATAGGGGAAGGGAAATAGGGAGGGAAAGAAAGAGGTGGGGAATTGGTAGTGACAGCGAGGTGAAAAAGGACAGGGGTGGCGAAAATGCAGAAAGAATGATGGTGAGATGTTGGGGGAGAAGAAGCAAACTGAGCAGATAGAGTGACACAGAGAGACGGAAAGCAGAAAAGCCCCAAAGTCTGAAGAGAAAATATGACATTAATTGTGACAGGTGAGGCAAGAAAGTGTGTGTGTGTGTGTATATAGGTGTAAAGGTGTGTAGAGGCCTCAGTCTCTGAGTGTGTGTGTGTGTGTGTGTGTGTGTGTATGTGTGTGGTAAATTGGTGCTGACAAGACTAGCAGGTTGTGACATTAATTAGCAAGCCTCAGTGATGGCTGAAACCTAATCTCCCAGAGAAAGGAGAGACCGGGGGGACACATCAAAACAGACACACACACACGCTGTCTCTATGCTGACCTCACTTCCTGTGACTGGGGATGAGGGGTAGGAATGGGTAGGGTTACTGTCTTAATGTGGACAACATGTGTGTGTTCATATAATGTCTGTGTGAGTGTGTGTCTTCTGTAGCTTTTGAAACTTAAGTTCAAGTAATTTAATTTTGATTCAGATCATTACAATTATCGGAATAAAAACCAGCAATGTAAAAGTATTTTAAACAAATAATCAGAATTTTATGGATCTGTTTTGTCTTTTTCCTTGTGTGTGTGTGTGTGTGTGTGTGTGTGTGTGTGTGTTGATTTGACTTCCTGCATAATCACATCATCTTCCAATTACTTTCTCTTTATTGTCCCTGTGAGGGAAACTTGGGTGACAGCTACATTTATCAAAACAAAAAATGACAACACAAAATGACAGGGATTAAAAACAAAGAATAAAAACGCTAAAACCCCCTAAAGTTCATGAACTGCCTTCCCTCCCAACTCAAACCACACACTGTGTATTAAAAATCAATCTGGATCTGTTTAGTGTTTGTTTAGAAGCAACAAACATAATGTTTTCTGTCTCTCATTTACAGGAGGACATTAAAGGGAAGTGACAGTATTTGTCAACCTGGATCTTATTTGTACATGTTTGTCCTATATAAAGATTGGTCATTGTCATGGCACAGGTGGAACTGGTAAAATTATTTGTTTGTGTTCCTATGGCTGCCCTCGTTCCCTGCCATCTGCCTTCAGACCCGTCTTCTTGACAACACACAAACACAAATCAAAATACAGAATTACAGCCTCTGTAGCTGTAGAGGTTTGGGAAGTGCGGACTCCAGCAACAAAGACATTCTCTCAAACATATTTGAGTCTTTGAGTTTGACTAAAAGTAAACACTTTTTTATTTGTGGTAATGGTGCAGTGGATAAGACACATGCCTTTTGTTTGAGAGATCTGGGTATAATTCCCACTGTGTCACATCCCCCAATGTGTCCCTGAGCAAGACACTTAAACCCTGGTTGCTCCAGAGGCGTGCGACCTCTGACATATATAGCTATTTGTAAGTCGCTTTGGATAAAAGCGTCAGTTAAATTTGTAACTGCAGTTAGCCACAACTGCAGTCAGCCTCTATCATATAGTGGGAACCAATACAAGACAGAATGTTGTGCATCCGGTCATTGTGTGTTTGCATTTCGGAAACTTGTCTCTTGCGTGCTCACAAAATACATCAGATATGAAGCATAGCCTCACACTAATGTTAGTCTGCGGAGGCGCATTAATATGTCAGGTAAATTAGTTAGTGTCCCATGACACATGACGCACTTTCTGTAATGTCTGCACATAGCAACTATGGTATTGTTGAGTTTAGGGAAAGATTGGGGTTACGGCAAGTAAAACATGATTAAGATATGGTTGAGGTTAAAGGCATGGTTAGGGTGAAGAGTGGCGGAACTCAAACTCTGGTCTTCCTGGCACTGAAACTTGTCATTGGACCTAAATTGTGAGGTGCAGAATCACCTAGAACTCAATTCCTCTGTATACTGTGCAGCACAATGCCATCTAACTTGCCACAAGAGCTGCAAACATTTCCAGGCGACTTCTCTCCGTGTTAACTTTGGGCTAAACGTACGCTGCATTCACACATACAGATACAACGTAGTGGGCAATCTCTGGCATCTCATGAAGCGTGATGTACTAAGCACATAATTTACCTGCTTCAACTGGACAGTTGTTTTCTGACGTAGTCGAAGTACCACACACAAAGGAGTTGTTCATTGCATGTGGTACAGGCTGTTTGAGAATAGACTGTTCCCTGTTTTAAAAAAAAATGGTACTGATCAACGTTGCTCTTGCCGGAGTCTGCATTTCTAAATCACTACAAAAGAAAGAGTGAGTAAAATGTTCATGACTAACAGACTAACTGTCACAATGAACAAAATCTGATAAATAACATCATTTTCCTTTTACAGTAGTAGCAGCTCATGATATCTTTAATACATGACAAGATTAAAATAAAGATTAAGCTTTTTGTCACAAAATTCCAAAAAGTGATGTAGAGCCAAAGTTAATGGCCGCACACACATACACACATTCTTTGTCCTCCACCGACGTACAGTCAACAGTAGTGGACGACATTGAATGTGTATAACCTTTGGTCTGCAGGGATCACATGTCACAGACTTACCTAAACATGCGTGACAAGAGCACACGCTTGTGACAGCCCATATGGTAAATCAGGTCAAAGGGCAACAAAGAGACAGAGAGAGACATAGAGACAGAGGGAGAGAGAGAGAGAGAGCCACAGAAAGATAGAGGTAGCCTTTCATTCAGAAGTCTGAGAACTTGCAGGACTCAGACATACACAACCAGTTAGTGCTGTTTACAAAAGCCAGCAGCAGAACCAATGCAAACCATACGCAGTGCGCCGCATGTGTGTCTGTGTGAGTGTGTGCGCGCTGTGCCAAAGCAGCAGGTCTTAATGCAGCAAAAGCAAAACAGAGCTGATGTTTTCAAAAACGCACATACCTCTTTGAGAGCAGAATCCAGTTCCCTCCCCGGTTTCTCTCATAAGCGCGTCTGGTTTTGGTTCTCATCAATTCAGCCTTCCTGTGGGTCCAAAACCACCACCACATTTCACAGACTCTGTCGCAGCCGCGCCATAGATAAAGCTGTTTTGAGTTGCCTTTCATCACGTCAGAAAATAACCAGAACAGGATCGGACAGCGGAAGAGTAGTGATGCACAGAACCAGGGTGTTTAAGAGCTAAAAATCTTATGTGACAACACGGGTGTACTACATTTACCCACAGATGCACACAGTGTGAGTGCAATCAGAAGCTGGTGTAGATTAGAGACAACAGACACAAACAGCACACACTGTAAATAAACATGCACCCAGACAGAATCAAAGCTTATCAAGAAACTTAAAGCTAAAAAATATTTTCATTATGCATCATAGGAGTCAAGATACATCCAGACTGACAGTGGAGGATTTTACTGTGAATTATGTGAACTAAAACATTTCCCCCTGGGCTAAGGAGTTACTAATCCTGCTTAAAATCCACCTTATTCCACCTTATTTATGTCAAATGTTAGTCTCCCTTAATGACCTAAATTTTCTGGATTAATGATCTTTCGGTATACTTAGTACCATGTAGTTCTTTCAGCTATGACTTAGCCCTCTTTGGAACTGTCTCATCCACTGCATGGGAGACAGTGCTTCCAATGCTGACAGTGCTTCTAGTAGGAAAACTTGAGGGATGGTGAAATTATGGCAGTAAGGGTGTCTGCCTATTCTCATGGGGTATTTTTTCAAGTTTCAAGTTTAAAAAAAAATCTTAAATCTAGCATAGGCCTACAAAATATATCATATGGAACACTAAATGAGCACACTTTCATTTGACACACACGCTTGCTTATAAACCCAAAAAAGCATGATCCCAAATGTAACACAAGCCTCATGAAGAATTTCAGGGTTGAAACACAAACTCTGTCCCAGATCACAACAGCAAAATCACATTGGATAGATGCGCCTCTGGTACAATGGCAGAAAATCAGCTTTGCTCAGGCTGCAGCTTTGACTTGGTCAATTTCATGCTTCTCTTTTCTGGGGAGAGGAGAGCAGACCTAATTCAAAAGTGTTTGGGAATGGCCTACATTGGGTGTAGCCTCTGGTTCAAATGCAGGGCTGAGTTTGGCTCAATTTCAGTGTGTGTGTGTGTTGGGGGGGGTTAAAGTCTCTTTGGTTCTTTCTGTGCCTGGCAGTTAATGGCAGTGAGGTACTTGGCACTCATTTTTTTGTTCCCTCCATCCTACTCCCATTCCTCCCAATCCTTGCTTTTTCTGCTCTGTACCCTTTTGGCCCTGCTTACTCAAATTCCTCCACCCTTTCACCACTTTCACTGTCTCATTCTTCCCAACTCTACTCTTTTTCTACCTTTCCCCCCTCTCTTCTCCTCTTTCACTAACTCTCAGCCTACATCTATCTTCTACCCACTATCACTTTCAGCTCTCACTCTGCTTCCTGTCTTACCTTCCGTCCTCTGTCGCGGTTTAGTCCCAGTGGACTGGGCCTATGGATAGCAGTGCGGTATGCGTGCATGTATGTGTGTGTGTGTGTGTGTGTGTGTTTGCATTTATGTGAGAGAAAGAGAGAAGGAGGATGAGTACATTATATGAATTATCCTCGTGCAGGTTTGTCTGTGCATGTGTGTGTGAGCTAAAACACTGGGTACATTATATAAATTGTGTGTGTGTGTGTGTGCATGCGCGTGTTGTCTCTGCCTAGTAAGCTCTACATATGTTCCCTGCTGAATGAGCTAAAACACAGTGATGGATATGCGGCAGCTGCCAACTAATAAGATTTGAGCTGTGTGTGTTGGCCTTACTGTGTGTATATTTTACGTGTATACAGCATACTCATACAGTATGTTGTTTGTGTAATATATTGTCTTTGCATCTGTGTACTGTATGTATAAGTGTAATGGCTGACCCCCTGGGCTATGTGCAGTTGTCTGGCAGTATTTTAGCTAACGACTGCATATGGAGGGAGAGAGAGACATCTCACTCCCCTGTCTGACACTTTAGCCTGGAGGCAGGACATAGGGAAGTTGACTCACACCAAGCACAGAGAAACACACACACCCTAACTAGACCCAAGAGACAGAAAGTGGGAGAGATGAAGTTACAGTGAAGTGAGTCTAACACGGAGTGAAGGAAGGGAATGGAGACAACTTTTTTAGATACGAGGAAAGACAGACAGATATTATGTTATCATGATGACATACTGTACAAGACATCATGCAATTCAGTACGAGTCCAAGTGGGTAAGGGGCCCGTAAAAGCCCGATGTAACTGATGTAGTCACCACTGAAAGAAAATGCTTCAAGACATATTTGCATGCTTTTTAATGTTTATTCTTTATTGTTAATATTTGTTGTTTTATCCTTGATAATAAAATCTGGTGGTGGCCCCTTATTCTTTCAAACATTAATTCTTCTGTCTTTCTGCTCATTTTTTGGTGAATCTTGGTAAGGCATCTCACCATTGTGGTATGACATTTTGGAAATGACTGATAGTCCCACACAGATTGGGTATCACTGATATTCCCACACAGGTTGGGTATCAGTGTGGGTGCTACACTTACAGGTCAAAACAGGGTGGCATGTTTGTCATTCCTTTGTTTAACTACCACAAATCACACCAGACCTAGAATGTTTTATTGTAGGATCTTGAATTACATATTTTAGTGCAGAATATTATCACATGGAGACAACCACAATACAATGAATATTCAGTTCTGTTCAATATAAATGTGTTTATTTGCATGAATCAAGTCAAAGGGTGCAGTTGGATCATGCTTCTCTAAGCACAAAGTGGATAATAGCATATAATAGCATTAACCTATTTGCCCTTCACATGCCCTCCTCAGCATCATAACAAAGCTCGCTGTATAATCTGTCATCAGCATAGCTCTTACCTATTGTTCTTCTTTCTGTACTTTTCCTATTCCCTCTATTTTTGCCCTCACCTTCAGCCATGTCTTCTACTCGTCCCAATGTCCCACCGCTTACCCAATCTGTCCAATCCTCTGTCCCGGCTCTCCTCTGCCAGCTGGCCATGGACAGCGCCTCCCTGAGGGGAGAACAGGTGTAGCGGCATACACTCCACTGAGCACACAGCTACCTGTGGCATCAGGCGGGCGTGCGCCCAACAATGAGCAAATTTGCAAACACAAATCCGAAAGTACACTCATATAGGGATGCACGTAAAGCACACACAGGTGTATATAGGGACAAAAATGCACCCACACTTATGGATATGCCTGATGCAAAAACACACATGGAAACTAAGCAGGTTGTTTTGAAGCTCACTATGACTATGCTTACCTTGACAGAATACTCAACCAGTAAAACACACTGCAGTTGTCAGCTTGCTGTCATTACATCATGCAAATATGAAGCTCATATCTTGGAACACACTTTTGTTGGCACATTTTGGCTAACTAACAAGCTGAGATGAACACAGGCTTGCTTTCTTGGTACAAACCGGTGAACACATGTAATCATAAAGTACACAGGTAGAAATAACTGACAAGTCATCTTCCACTTGTTTTACACCTACTGTGCAATTGCAGGTCTATTTATAAAGCTTCATTTGCTGCTTCTCAAGGCACACCGATGCGGAGAATGCCACATACCATGAGTGATTTAAATGATTGCTTCAAAAATACTGATAACACAGCGATACTTGCTCCGGCTGCCTTCATGCATTAACAGTCAGCTCCGTCTCAGTCCATCACAAACACCATCACTCCTCCTGCTGTTAAGGAAGATCATTGTTTGTGATTCATTTACGTTCAATGATTCGAGAAAGAGAACGCAAGATATGGAGAGATTTGTTGGATCAATGTGTCAGCGAATACACCTCTCCATCTGGGTGGTTTTGGCACTGCCATTAGATATCTTCTATTTAAAATGGAGAACAAAAGCAGAAAAGGATGGAACAAGAACAAGAGTTTGTTGTGAGTGATGGAATAATGACCTTCACATACAGCTTTTGTACAAGCAAAAAGCCTGGATGGAGGATTTTGGAAGGAAGTTGTTTCAACCGCAGGGATATGTGTTGTGGATGTTCACTGTTTTCTTTCTTTGACCAAAAACTACTCTTTTGTTGTTTTTTAAAAAAAAACAACAACTATTGAATTGTTTTGTTTATCCTTCATCATTTCAGAAAAAAAACACGAAGGCTTGTGTGCATCCAGATAATCAATCTTGATCTCTCGCTAGAAGGAGAAAGATTGATTTGTTATGTCTTTGAGACACCGTTTGATATTCTTTCTTTTTTTTTCAAACGTGGAGAGAAATGCTTGTTTTGTCTCGCCTGTCTCTTTAGCTCAAAGGGACACTGACCCCTAACAAATCCAGTCAGCAACCTTAGACCCTAACAACCTGGGGAGCCATTGATCATTCTAACACAGAGATTAGCAATGCACCATGGGATTTGAAGTCCCTGAGCAAAGATAGTACTTGATTCCCTTTACAGGTACTTTCTTTCTTTGGAGGTTTGCATGCTTAATATGGATCTTGTGGAACTGGGACAGCTAATCTAGAACAAATTAGTGGCATGTAGCGATAGCCACCACTTTTGAAGCCTGCGCTAATTACATTTTCTCTGGTAAAATTAACAATATGACAAAGGGAATCTGCTGTATGAGAATAAATGTTATCTTGATTGGTGGCTAGGATCCCATCATTTTGATGTGGATCACTGAAGTCCACTATTTTTTGTGGATGTATAATGAGATCTAAGCAGTTAGCTGAAGCAGGGTTTGTTTTTGTGAAGGCGGTAATGTGATCGGAGTGGTAAAGGCAGGCGAGGCTTATGGGCCTTTTCAATCCAACGTTAGTATGTGCTGTCATGAGGCATGGGAGAGCGGGGTGGATGGGGGGGTTCACTGAAATGGATGTGATGTGAATCCACTTGAAGTCTCAAGGGGGCTGAAAGAGGGAAGAATTAGATTAGTGGGAGAATGCAATCAGTGTGACTACATTACCGAGTATGATGAGAGAGGAAGAGAGGGGAGATGTGAGTGACAAGAAGCTGGATGGCAAAAACTTTTCAAGACTGCACTGCGACTGCCAAAAAGAGGAGGAAGAGTGATGGGAGGGGTTGGGGCGATCCATAACCACAAATATCTCAAAAACCAAAGCCAGGAAATCGATTGAAAGGTATATATAAATCCTTTCCCTTCCCTGTGCCCTTATATTATGAAAATCTAACAATCCAAATACCTGAGCAGGAAAAACTGAACTAAACAACATTATTAACATTACATGTGACTTTGAGGTGAAAGAAAGCCTTTTCCTTACAATGGATCAGAAAAAGAGAGGAAGGCAGGAAATTCCTGGCACAAGTTTCAACATTTTGATCTCCTGGTTAAATAAAATAATAAAGTTGGAGTGAACAGAGGAGGTGGCTGTGAGTGGGAAAGATCCTGTTGAATGCGCGAGCGGTTTCCTTTTACACTATTTACCCTGACTACAAACCCAATTAGCTCAAATCAGATTCAGTGTTTACACTAGCATCAGGAGATGATTAAGTGAACCCTAGCATTCCAGTCTCACGTTCCCCCTCGTCGTCTTTGGGATTGTGGGTCTCACACGCACACACACACACACGCGCACACACACTCATGCAATAACATCCCAACCAGCCAACCAGTCCCCGTAGAAAAAAAACACACTCTTTATAAAATTGCCCTATAGAGTTCCAGAAAATGGGAAGATGGGAAATGGCTTTGTACCACAGTGTGAGGCATATTAAAACTATTTGTCCAGCTGAAATTCTGGTACTGTTGCACTGGAAGTGACAGATCGAATCTCCTGAGCAAAATACAAACTGCCTATGAGACAGCAGCGAGTGAGTTTCCACAGAAACCTGGACTCAACAGTGTTTCATCTTTTGCCTCCCTCTGGTTTTTGTCTGTGTGAGTCATCACAGATAGGGCAGATTGGTAAAAAGTAACTGTGTGCAATTTATTGAAGTTATCTTCCAAGATTGCAGTCATCTTTTGGCCACTAACGCTTAGATGGCTTGTGTAGCTTTAAAGTGATAATCCACACAAATTTGTCCATCTAAGGTTGCTTGGAAATGTGTATATAGTCATATTTTAGCATATTCTGGCTAAAATATGTCTTTTAGAATATACACTTAGGGATAGACTCCACAAAAATGAATTTTGCTGCAGGAGTGGTTTGAAAAGATTGGTATTATGAAAACACAACAACAGTTCTCTTGAAGCAGCCACATTTAAAACGTGCACATGGTGTGCTTTTAGTGGAGCTAATTAGCAGAGTTTCAGGAGCGGGACCACATCAATCATGTCATTGCGAGCATTTCTATAAATACCCACATGCCCCATGCCAGTCGTTTTAGAGCTCACATTGAGCATTCAGCCATTTCGAGCAAACATACAGCTAAAAGTCGCTTCAAACGAACAAGTCGTTATAAAGCAAAGTTGTTTCAAACTTAGTCGCTACCAACTCCTTCCAAGCTCACATCAAGCTAACAGTCATTTCGAGCTTAGGTCAAGCTAACAGTCGCCTTAAACCAAAGTCACCCCAAGCTAAAGTAACTCATGGTGAGCTAACAGTCGCTTCGTGTAATTTCATGCAAATGTGGCTTTGCGCTAAAGTCGCTTTGAACGATCAGTCACTTTGAATTCTCAGCTGCTTTGAGCTCAAGCATACAGTCATTTCCAGCAAACATCAAGCTAACAGCATTTCCAAGTTATCACAGAGCCAAAAGTCTTTTCATTTGGACTATCATTTAAATCCAAAGTTATTTGAGCTAACAGTCTTTTCAAGCTAACAAGTGTTTCAAACTAAGAGTTGGAGCTAAAGTCGTTTGAAGCTTAATTTGCCTTGAGCAGTTGTTTCAACTAAAGTCATTTTAAGAAATAGACCTCTGACAGTCGTTTCGAGCTGAAATAATTTTGAGCTAACAGTCATTCGAACTAAAAGGGGCTTTCAGCACAGGGACGCCAGAACCCACTGTGGCTCACTCCCAGTCATTGCCAACCTGACTGCATAAAATGGTCAAGTGAACAGCCAATGCTCTCACATAACTGGAAGCTTTTGGGGGTCCGTCGTGCCGGGATGCTACAGCAGATTTCCCTATTGTTGCTTCCCCACAACGCTTTTGAATGTTTGAATGTAGAATATTTATGAGATTAGATACATGTTCTTATTTGCTTTGGTAATGTAAAAGTCTGTTTCCTTGTAAATGTTTTCCATTTCAATACAGACCCATTGAACTGAATTAAATGTTCTGTCACTTACAAATGGAATAGAATATTCTAGATTATTTTCATTTCATTTCATATATATTTCAATTAGCTGTATTTGCATGAATATGTTTAGGCAAACAATGTTGCCAAAGCACAAATTCACAAAAAAAAAATAAGCAGTAGCATTTTCCCAGGAACAAATATGAATAATTATAATATTATTAGGAAATAATAATAATATGATAATATTACAGTACAATTAGTTCAATTATGTATTAGTCTAGTCTGAGTTTCCACTGGTTGTCCTCAGTTTTTGGCATGAGGAGATACATTTTGCTGCCATGATTTGACATTTTGGAACATATTCCAGTAAGTAGGGGAGTTTCTCTCTGTCTGATTTAATTTCGAATTGGGGGTACATTTGCGAAATGTTTTGGAACTATTAAGGTTTTATATTTGAAACATGGGAAACGTGTTCTGTCTATTCTTGAACAGAACATTATGGAAAATAATCTTTACATTCAGAATGGAATATTGTCTTGAATGAATGCTGTTTCCTCATTGAAGGTTCCTGAACATAGAATTGAATATCTACATTCTATTCCAAAATAGAACGTTCAGGAAAGCAATTTTCAAATGCAGAACATTTTGCTGGTCCCAAGTGGCCAGGAAAATCGGTTAATGCAGGTTTAAGATCATCTGTAGTGCACCAGATGATCAACGGTATCATAATTAACCTGTATCTTAATATGGAGGTTTATTTTGTTATTATAAAGGAGAGGCTTCTTTGAGTCATTACATGTAGAACAAACCACCCTGACCAAAATCCTTTTGAAAAAACCTTCGCTCTTTATGTAAAGCTTAACTCTCCAAGCTCAAAATCCACCCCACTCATTTAATCCCAACATCTGCCCATTCTACCCCCAGCTTCCCGGTTCTCTGTGCCTACATAAATACCACTGCCAAGAACAACCCCCACACTTATGTTACCCAGGCCAGCAGAGAAAGCAAACAAAATGGAGGTGAACGGGCAAACATGGATCTAAACACAGATTGTTTGGTGTCTGAACCTTTTTCCGCCTGTGTTGTTGATTTTCCACGGCGGATCAGGTTTAGCTGTTTGCCTCTCCTAGAAACGAGAAATCATAACAAATCTCCTGTACACGAATGAAACTATACGTACATGTGCAAAATATGTTAACAAATGCAAGTACGAATACAATTGATATTTTGGGTTAAACAAATGCCATTTGGCTTAAATGATCCGTTAAGAAAACACTAGATAGAATACATTTTCCATTGCCGCTGTTCATCCTGTGAAGCTATCCTATCCTAATGCCTAGCCGCCATTCAAAAACCTTCCCATAATGCCCACTCACTGAATATAAACACATAATGAATTCTTAGCTAATTTGTCCTCTTATCTTTTTAAATTACACCATGTGAGCTCCTCAGGGAGCATAATGACAGCTTCCTCTTGTAGTTTACATGGTTTACAAGGATCAGAGGGTCTGTGCGTGTGTGCGTGTGCATGTGTGTTTGCAAATGCACCGGTGTACACATTAGAGGATGCATGTTATGCGTGTAATTTTGTATTAACTATAAGAACTCCTTTGCACTAACACAAGGGTATACTAGGGATGAAACTGTAAAAGCTACAAACCTGTCATTGTTGTTTCACATCAGCACTTTCTTTATGCTACACACACACACACAGACACATACTGCCAAGGCTTTTCCTGGGCCTTAGATCAGAGACGAGAACCGAGTGCATGACTTGGACACCGAGAGTGGCTATAGCTGCACACATTATTCATCACTGTCTGTCTGCAGTGGTCCTTCCCATGAACAAATCCTACACAAACTGGGTTTCTCTCTTGATGGTGTGGAGGGAGAGGCATCTCAGACTGGTGGAACAAGTACTGGTGCCAGTGCTCTTGAGTTTTTGGTTCCAGTCTTGTGTCTTGTGTGAATCAGTGGGAGTTAGGGGTTAGAGAAAGAAGACAGGCATTTAAAATAAAGACATTTAGTTTGATTTCCAGTTCTACAAGGGGCTAGATTAGGGTTACAATTTATGTAAAGGTCAGGGGTGTATATATATGTAACTGTAATTACTGTGTGGGTGTGTTCTCAAGTTATTCTGGTATCTCCGGTAGCCTTCATTCTCTTCTTCTTCCTTCTATGATGCAAATGACATAGCACTTGTGTAATATTCTATGACTTATTTAAGCTCACTGAAGGTTTTAGCTCCTATTTTTAGGATTTAACATCACACTAGTTACCTTATTTTCCTATGTATTAGGGAGATGTCTAATGGTGTGTGGGATAATTGAGTCCACACAGTCTCACCAACTCTGTCTGCATATACATATGCATATAAACTAATTTTTTAAAAGTAAATGTGTGTG
>JAPMOB010252173.1:19729-42458 GCA_029875015.1 Lepomis gibbosus
GGCAATACTGGGCAAGGGATGTCTGCTTCGCCAAGGCTTCGAGCTCATTTAGCTCGTTCAAATCTGACATTACAGAGTTGAACTGAATGTTTTACATTGTAGAAAAAAGTGTATCTCTGTCTCAACCTCTCTTGTGGAACACTGACCCTAATGTCTGTTTTCTTTTGGTCGCCATGATTGTTTGTTTGTGTCTTCCTTTTTCAGGTGCCAGTTTGTGGTCACTGAGCCTGTGCTTAGTTAGGATCTGTCATTACTTTCTATCACTGACAGTAGATCTCTTCCTTTTCTCTGGACCCGCCTCTCTTGCCCTGCCCTTCATCCCACTATGTCTCACTCGCCGCCTCTCACCCAGCGAGGGTCACCTTACCAGGGTCGCCAACCTTTCACCTCATGTATTCTTCCCCTGACGTGGGAGCAGCACTGGCGGTCTCATCGTCCTCACACTCATCTCTGTTTCACTTTTTTCATGTGCAATGCAGATAGTGAGAATGTAAAAAAACATAGTGAAGCTTTAAATATGGTAGAGTATTTTACGGAATACAAAATAGGATGCATGTGTGGGTGAGCCCATGGCAGTGAACATCCCTCACAGCAGAATGTAACCATGTCAGCAAATATCTTTTGCTTAAATATCATTCGCCTTGCTTGGTGGAACATGGGTCAGTATGGTTGGTGACTGATCTTAAGAACACCCACCCAGACACACTGACACACACGCACACCCACGCACACATCATAGTGGAGTGAAACTCTCACTGAATACAAGGGCTTTGATGTTCCTGCTCTTCGTGGACAGCTTTACTCTCTCCCCTCTACCCCTCCGTCTGAAGAGAGAGAGGAGAGAGCAGAAATGGAGGGTCCTGACAGCTTCGGCTAATTGAACTGTTCGCTCTGTTACCATACGAAACAAAAACCTCGGCATGCAAGCTGTGTGTTTGTGTGTGTGTGTGTGTGTGTGGAGGGCGAGGGAAAGGGAGACACACACTGAGAGATTATGGGAGACACAGAGGGATATAAATAGAGATACACTCCTGCTCTCGGGTTATATCTCAATCCTGCTCAGGTGTTCACATCTCCTTCACCACTTCTCTTCCACTCCTGCCCCTCTTTTTTTCTCTTCATCACCCTCTCCCCTCTTTCTCTGACCTCTACCTTTGTTGATCCGCCTCCCTGAGATTCCCCCACTCCACCTCCGCTCTCCCCCTCCATCCATCTTCCTCTCATCTCGTCTTTGATGTGGTGATGCGGGGTTATCTGGGGCTCTTGTCTAAGGAGAAAAGGTGTGTGTGTGGGTGGAGGGGGGATGAGTGAGATTGAGAGGTGAAAAAGAGAACAGAATGAGGGGAAAAAAAGAGCAGGGAGAAGCAGCAGGGGGAGGGGCTGTGGAGATGATGAGGATGTTTTCCCCTCTTTTTCAGAGACACTAGCATCTCTTTCAACTCACCCTCCACCATCACCTGTGAGAAAATCGAGTGAATGAAAAGACATGTCTGGATTTAAAAAAGAAGAAAACATCCCACTGTCACATCTGGATGAAAATCGGAGGGGACAGAAAATCCCATTGCCGAGGCTTAAGTGAGTGGCGAGGTGTGGTGGAAAACCAGCACGACCTCAGTCAACATGCTGTACTGAAGATGTCTCTTATTTTGTGTATTTATAGATGTGTTTTTTCCTAGATGAAGGGCATTTGCCATGCCTTTTTAGCAAAACTCAGGAAATGTATTCTCTGCAAATTCCAATATGCTTTTGCCTTGGCAAGGCTGTCACATCCAACTTGGTAGAAAATACACAAGAGGAGCATTGTTAGCAAAGAAATTCCTTTTAAACTTAAAATAAATCGAATTGAAAGCACATTCTCCTGATTGAATAACAGATTCGTGGCGAGGCAGAGGGAGGAGAAATGCAGAGATGTCAGGTTTTTTTGTTCACTGAGCTGTTTATAAGGAACATGAGTGCACCTGAGAGGAGGGAGAGTTTTCTCAGCCAGCCTTCTCCCCTCCTGACCCACTGGGTCACGATCCTGCCAGCCAGCCCACCATGTAGCCTGCCAACTCTATTTAAACACACTCAAATATATACACAGTCTCCTACACACACACTGCTGCTATTGCCACCCCAAATGTGCAAACACACACACACACATACACACACACAGGTAATTAAGAATCACTTAGCTGTGTGCAGGGCGTCAGGGCGATGCTGAGGACTAAGAGGTGACTGGCTTACAGGCATCTGATCAATACCTCTTCTCCCATGTGATTTCCTTATTAAAGTTAACACACACTTACTGTAGATAAGTATGCTGCCTTCTAATATAATGTATTACTTGATAAGTTGGGCTCAGATTAGAACAGATGTACAAGAGACAAACAGGCAAAAGTACCACATCTCCTTATTTATTTTCTTTTTTTAGGATGCCAATGTTATTTTAGTTGGTCTGTCCCCCACTTTGGTCCAGACTTAAATCCTGTGACGTTTTGTAGATACATCCATGGTCCTCAGAGAAGGAGAAGAGAATCCTACTGACTCTGGTGATCCTCTCACCTCTCCTCTCGCATCACCATGTGGTTGGCTTTTGTGGTTCCGAAAGAAATTTCTTTTTATTTGAATTAGACCAAAAACATGGTAAACATTGTACCTGCTAACTTATAGTATTGTCACTGCAAGCATGTTAGCATGCCAGCACCAGCAAAGGACAATGCAAAATATTTATTTTGACCACAGGTCAACCCCACCAGAGAAAAACTTCCACTCCAAATATTAAATTATTACTAGTTTTTACTTGTATGAATGAATGTTTATACTAAAGTAGCCAGCGTAGCCAAATAAAACATAAAAAGTGTACAAATATACTTAAGAACAGCTTAAATTGAGCAACAATATAAAATATTGAACATTTTTACGTGTTAACAAAGGAAAGGAAAGTTTAGTTTTAGTTGATTATACAGTCCATTCATCAAATTCAAAATTGATGAACACAAACCACACTTCCCACTCCACTATTTGTTTGCATTACAGTAATCACATATTGTGTTCGATAACAATAGCCAAACTGCTTCCATTTTTTTCTCCTAATAATATTTTTGTCATATTTCAGCCTATATTTAAAAGCACTTTTCCACACTGTACCCTTCCTTCTGTACTATAAATCCCATTCTTTGAGAGACTTTCACAAAACTGACATTCATAATTTTTGCGACTTAAGTAAATCCATGGGAATACATGATCAACCTCTGTTAACATTGACAACGTGTCACCACCTGTTACTTGCGTGATCCTTCCTTAAATGTATATGTAGTAAGAAGAAAGACACACCTTGCAAATTTTAGCTTCAGACTGGTGCATCTGTTTAATAAATACAGCATGTTTTCTTCCCAAAGAAGGTAGATTCTATGCTGCTTGTGTTTGTGTGTGTGTGTGTAAAGTACAGATATATGGATTTATATCAATATTTTTCTAAGGTGACAATAAAGCCATTTCCAATGTTTAGCATCATGCACACACAACAGTACTCCTTTGGTGTGGTCGTACCACGCCGAAGCCATGGTAACAGGTCCACTGAATGGTTGATATCACATGGAGTAGGCCACTGCATGACACAGTGAGCCATTTACAGTCAGGAGTTAAACACACACACACACGCACACATGTGTTGTATTACTTTCATTAGCTCCTCTCATTCCCTGAAACACGACCAAAAGGGCATTCAGGTTTTGCGCCATGTTTCTCTTCTTGTAAGGATGTCTGATGCATGCAAACGCTCACAACTCACATGGCCCTTTCCGACAATAGGCGGTGCACTGTTTGCACAGCCATAAATCTGTTTGAATACCCTCATGTGTCCATGTGGTGTGTATGAGCGTGTTCCTCGTGACCACTTGGCCCAGATCAGGTGTGCAGGGTCTTCCTGTGGTCTGTCAGCAGGGGGGTCCCATGTCCCCTGCAGGATGCGTTGATTAGTTTTGCCCAGGCTGAGCCAGGAGGCCTGCTGTGTGCTCAGTGGACTGTACCAAAGTGACGTGGGGGTAAACCTGTGTTAGCAGAACATGGAGACCTGCTGATAAACAGCACAATGATACAACCAGAGGGGCTACGTTTTGACATAAAAGCAAATCTTCATCTTGGCCAAACACATCTACACTGTAAATATGCTGCACCAGCAAAACTGCTTTAAAAAATTAAGACACTTGAACAGCTAAATACAGTAGCTGTTTTAGGTGACCTTCCCATTCACCTTTCTTTTGTGAAAAGCTTTTTGAATTGAATTGTTATCATCCAGCATTGATATTCAGTACAAATAAGAAGTGTTCTTTTCTTCAAATGTGGTTCCTGAACCAGATACTGATTTTTATTTTTACCAACAGAAATCTGCTGTAGTTTAACAGATTATTTTCTCAGTAATTCTCTCCCACTCATGAGTGAACAGGCCAGTATAAGTGTTATTTCCCATCAGCAGCCCGTTATCTAATGAGCTGCTGCTCCAATTAGTAGCCATACTGGGGGACTACAGCCTACGGACTACATAGATGATAGAACAGAATCTGAGTGGTTTGCACAAGAAGCTGTTGGGAGGAAATTAAAATAGAAAAAGCTCACAATTATTGTTTTGCTCATTTCAAACTTTTTCATTTGAGCCTCAAATCAGCCTTAAACCTTAGTCCATACAACCTTGTGAGTAGTAAGCGGCTTTAGAATGAGGCTTTTGGCTCTGTTTTGGTCTCTACCAACTTGCCCATCTTTGTGACTGAAAGGGTTCACATTACGTTTCATTTGCCTGAACTGATGTTTGAAACACAAACAGTGTGTGTCTATGCCGGGTCCATAGATGAAGGCTCTTGTGGGGTGATTGAAGCCTTTTTAGACGATCATGAGTATTGTGAAAGTATTTTTAGAGTACACTCTCTTAAAACTCAGGTAATCCTCACGTATCAGTTGACATATTAATTCACTTTTTCAGGTAGAGATGCTTCCAACGACGATCAGTGCTGGTGGGCGGCGATCATAAACTGCAGGTCATAGTTTACGCCAACATAATCGCACTTATATATTTCTGTGTATACTTATTTTTATCGCTATCTTGCGCATGGTGATAAAACCAACCAATTTTAGAGCATCATGGCCATCACCTCTTGTTGCACCATATATTGTTGTACATAGAACAACAACTCGACTATTTTTTTCTGAGTCGAGGTATATGGAGAAAGGGATGGAGAGAACAGAGAAGAATCAGAAAGAGTGAGATGGAGAGAGCATTTTTAAGACAGATCTGGACAAATAGGTGGTGAGAGACTTAGACAGCCTTGAAAGAAAAGATAGGAATGGGAGAGGAAGACAGAGAAAGATAGGAATGGAAGGCTGGATGGAGGGAAGAACAGACCGAGCGATGGCGGGATCTTGCAGTACCTGTGATGGATGAGCTTTAGCTCAGGTGTGACGGCATGACCAAATTAAATCACTGAGCAGACAGCAATGAACGAGAGACAAGGTTATCACTTTCGCTCCCTCGCTCCTCTCTCGGTCTACCACCCTCAGCGGTCTGTCCTCACTTTACAATCATCAGCTCTCTGCCGCCCTGCTCTCAGTCTGGAGGGAGAATCGGCCTTCACCTCTGAGTAATGTTAGACACATTTCAATCATATACTCTGTGAGCCTGTTTTATGTCATCGCAGTGTATATTTTTGAGAGACGTTGAGGTCATAAACTCAAGTCAGAAAATTATGATGAAAGTTGATCATATGGCCAATAGTATGTGGACACCCCTTGCCAAATATTTAGTGTACTCTGCTGGTTTGGGCTAGGTCCCTTAATTCTAATTAAGATGAATCTTAATTTTTAGCATATATATAATGATATTTTTGCACAAACCGAGGTCCATAAGGAAATGACCTAACATTCGGGATGAATGGAAACGCCAACTAATGTGGCTGAATGGGAACAACTCCCTGTAGGCAGGTTCCAACATCTTAAGGTAAGTCTTCCTAAAAAAGTGCAGCACATTAATTTGCCCATGAAATTTGAATTGGGATATTTCACAATGTGTATTGTAATCAGTGGTGTAGTCTACGTGATAGTCTTGTGTAGCTTGTGACCGAGATCTGATGTCATCTACCAAACAACAACACAGCTGCTTGCTGGTTACTCGCTGCAAGTTTGAAATTAACTAATGTGAGTCAATAAAGGAGATGAAACAAAAGTAAACTCAAACTATACACTTTTCCTGCCGCTCCGGGGGACACTGCAGCTCCAGCAGAACGTTAAAGTTACAGAAACTAAGCAGTAGCCAGATGATGCTGATGCTATCGTATAATGGTACCTGGTGAGTGAAAGCATAGGTGTCATTTACACTGTGGACGCAGGAGACATGTAGTCACCACATTTTGAAATGCCGGATTTTGTCCCCATCACTTTTTGAAAGCATTTGTTAAAAATGTTCTGAAAAATAGCTCGCTCCAAGAAATATTAACAAATGAAAATGTTTTGAGAAAGGAGTATTTGCACAATAAGAAAGAATGCAATGCAATTTAAATATGACAGAAACAAATGTGCACAGTCCCAAAAAAGTAACTAGCTAAAAAGAACAAGCAGCTGATTGCTGAATTATATTCTGTCATATACTGTATTCATATTTATGAATTGTCAATGACAATGGTTTTGGAAGATAGTGTGCTTGAGAAGATGTGGACCACTTTTTGTGTCCTCACTTTTAAGTTCATAATATTCTGTATTGAATAACTTTTGGTGATAGGACACAAATGTTCATTGTTACTACTGCTACCAATAAATATATGTGCATTGAAAATTGCCAGCTGATAAAACCTGTGCTCCAGGGACCACTAGTGGATTGCCCGTCGGAGAGACGGGACATTTCCCAGTGGCCATTTTGGCCTGACGTTAATTGTCAACTTCAACAGCGGCAGCGATACCATGGCGAGCTTTATTTATAATCTAGCAAGCCGAACAATCAGCGCATCCACCATGTCCTCGTTATCTCTCTCTGTTTCTCTGGCGGTGTTAAGAGCTTCCAGTCAGCTGGCCACGTTTTAGCCTTTTCAGACAGGTCTAATATATCTAGTAGAAATTATTGAAATACATATGTGTTTACTTTTGTGCTGTTTGGACACTGGTGACTGAACCTTGTAATCAATAGGTTTTTTGTGGGCTTTAGGAGTTCCTTTCGGACTTTTGCATCATACTTACATTCATTGTTGTATGCTAGCCCATGTTGAAGTTCATTGAACATGTGTGTGTGTGACTTTTTTTGATTTTGGGTGCACCCATAGCCATAGCATACCTTGAAAACTCAATGTTCACTTTGGCTACTTTAATGATAAGTCCCAAATGTATGTTGAACATAGTGTCAAAGACTATGGGCCTACCTAATTTGGTATCCATTTCAAGTAGGGTTAGTCCACAAAATTAGCAGTCTGGTGGTTTGCATGAACAGGGTAGTCTGGGATAACTTACAAAATTGAAATGCACAAAAAAGATAAAGAGTGACTTAAAAACATGAAAATATTGTTCGTGGCTTACTTAACCTACTAGGGAGCTGTAGGGATAAAATAAGTCCCTATTAACACCTGGCTCATCTCAAACTGGACTGGACACATTAATTTAGGCTTTTGTAATATATAAGCATTAACTTAAAATAATACAAGTCAAGGGACATAGGAAACCTCTTCAAGACAGGGCCATTACAATCAGGTACAGTAATCAAACAGGATCTTTCTTCAGACCCATCATCATGTCAGTGGAGTGGTTGGGGTTTCAGAGGCTTGCTCAAGGTCACCTTCAGCAGTGCCCAGGAGGGGAACTGGCAACTCCCCAGCTACCGGTCCACACTCCATATCTCTGGTCCAAGCTGAACTTGCCAAGTCCTTACGGACTGAGCTACTGTCGCCACTATATATTTTACATGAAATGTATGAGGTGCTGTATGAGATACATAAAAAATCTGAGGAAACACTGTCTACAGTATATAAGTACTGCTTCACTTCTATCATCATTGTTCCATTTCCATTAATTTCTCTCCTTATGACTAACATGCGCACCATTCACCACATGACATGACAAAGTGATGTGAGTACTGATGGGAAACGCTTGGTCTCTTCCTGCTATATACAAACCTGTTGACAGAGAAGGCTCCTTTAATGGCGACTGTTCCCTAACCTCTGACCTTTCCCCTTTGACCAACCCCGTGGCCAGACATAAAGATCCCCCGCCATACTGTTGGTGTTGACATCGAGGTCCCCTTGTCACTGTGTCACATAGACAATGACTGGCTTGTATGGGAGGACAATGGAGAATGGTGTAGATGGTAAGGGGTTGTGACTTGAGACTTGAAGATGGAGGTTGTAGATAGAATAAAGGCGGTGGGACTACGCGAGGGGAAAGAGAATGTTTATGTGGGAATTGGAACAAGACTTTAGAGAAAAATTGATTCATTAAATGCATTCATTCAATCCAGCTGAAGGAAATGCACCTCCTCTTTTATTTTTGGGACATTTTGAAAGTTTGTCAAAAAAAATATCTTGTGTCCTTCCGTCTGACAAAAATACACCATGGTAAAAGAATTCATGAGTTAAATCCAGGCTGAGACTGCAGGGATCATGGTTCCAATCAAATATAAGACCTCAATCCGCCCGGATATCTTATGCAACTCTTCCACATGGCTTCTATTGCAACTGATAAACAAGTTAGGAATAAATTGAAGGTTTTACTTTTCGCAGCGTGTTTCTCTTGCCGTCCTAAGTCTATACTAGCTCTCTTGAGTCAGGGCTAATTCAAACCCTGATCTGAGCAAGTAAATTCCAAGCAAAGCACTTAAACCACATGTACACACACACACACACGCACACATATGCAGGTACACACAAACACCGAGCTCATCATCAGCAGTCTCATTATGTTGTTGATTCTTCAACTCCCTACAGACAGTGCTATTTATCCATTGTCTCCGAGTAAGGAGAGATGGGTAATGAGACTGATGTGTGCAGGGGTGCGTTCTGGATAATTTGTTTGATATGAGACCTGATGGAAAGTGAAGGGATCAAAAGATTAAAGCATTTTTTTCCCTCCTTCACCTTTGCTTCGTCTTTTCCCAGTCCTCTCGATTTAGAAATGTTAGGAAATAGTAGCGGCCTCTGTTTCATTTTCTCTACGTCTGGTTTTAATTCCTGATTAAATCCTCCCCTTGACTGTGCTGTAACAGTAGATATTTCCCACACATGCACATACAATCACAGTGAAATGGAAACATCCCTTTCTCAGAGGCCGTTTCTCACCCGTGACCTTCAGCTCTCTCATTAGTTTGTTCTAACCCTTGAACTCATTGCATGAAGCCCTGAGGGGGTCAAAGCTTGCTCAACAGATGAACTCAGGTGACAAACAGGTGTGGCTTCTTTACTTCAGCCAAACTTTTACTCCAAACACACATTTGCAGCATCAAACCTGAAGGTAGACATGCACATGCACTCAAGGGCATCGCTGGAGAAAAAATATGTATGCTTTGGCTAGCATACTTATCTATGATCATTTTGAATCATTCCCAGTATCCCTGTATAATGAGTGACCTGTACAATTACACGACCCTGCCAGTGATTAACATAATCTTGCTAACATTTAACTGAATGTATCTATTCAATGATCAATGACTGTTTTGGGGAATTGAGCCCAACAGTTCTTTTATTATTTACACTGGAACCAAACGTTCTCCAGTAAAGGTCCACTTTTCACTGTGGTGCACACAACAAGTCTAAACAACAACATAGGTCTTGAATGCATGCCTCACATAACACCATATATGAGTGTTTCCTGAATTAGCAACCCTAATGGTTACATTTGTCCATGCGTACCAACACGACACGTATGAGTGTTAACTACATTACATAAGTAATGTGACCTACGTCGCATTACATTAAACTACGCATGGTCAAGACGCGTCAGCATCATGTTTGTAACACACTGGGGATCCCTAGAGTGTCATAGTTCAATGCAGTAGGGGAAGCCCTGCAGTGACACTTTTGCAAGGTAATTGTAGGTAGAGCCTGACGGATATGGGTTTTTGGGGGCCGATGCCAAAGCCTATATGGGCTATAAAACTGTTTCCTAAATGGATTACCTTAATAAAATAGATTACTGTCTCAAAAAGTGAACATGTAAACAACTGCACATCAATAAATATTTGCTGCTGGAAGGTGCAACTTTTTCCTGTAAATCGAGAGTGAGAAAGAATAAGCACATGTGTTTCACTTAACACATAATCTGCTATATGTTCAATACAGCATATTCACATCTAGTTCATCCCTTTACCAGCACTCTTTAATTCTAACCAAAGCTACAAAAAAACATTTCTCATCATCTGTATAAATCATGCCGTCTACGATACAGTGAGCTGCTTATTGAATGTGTCTGATAAAACATGACTCTCTACAAGAGGACCTGCAACTTTGAGATTTCATTTAACTAACATTATAACTACAACCAGAGCCGTTACGGCTATGACTACAGCGTTTAACATCTACTACGTCACAAAGAGGAGCTACAGGAACCCGTGTAATTTTCTTGTTCAGCTCAGGTTTATTTACATGTCCGCTCTGGTTTCAGAATTATTTCAGACACGCAGACTATAACTGTAGACAGGTGGCTTGCAGATATGCTTACAATACGTCAGAAACTATAGGCTAACGGCTCATTACCGTTAGCTCCTCCACTGATAAACATGGCATTAGTTTTGTGGCTAATTTAGCAATGGGTTGTAGAGAATATTTAGAAGTGACAAACGAGCGACAAATGTGGACCGTTTCAGCAGTGCAGCTTCCAACACCCAGCTACCGTAACATGAAACTGCTGAGAGCCAGGACGAAGCCAGGAGAGTAAAAAACGGGAAGGTTAGCAAGTCATGAATGTTTTCAGGAGAGGAGAAGTGATTGTGGCTGTTTTGATTATAATTATTTGAGTCATGTAATTACGTGACAAAAGACCGACTCACCGCTAACACAGCCCTCACAGGCCCTCTGGTGGGCAAACTATGCAAAACTCATGACACGAGTGAAGGATTTGACTCAATGTTGCTTTTTTAATAGTCATATATCTGCTGCTATGCAATTAGCTCATATTGTCCGGCCAATAAATCGATTGGGGTCTAATTGTAGGTATATGATATTTAACAGAAAATGCAGATTAAGGAGGTAGTTGGGTTGGATGGAGGTCCAGAAAACAAACTTTTAACCAGGAGACTGGAGTTTGTTTCCTGAGTGAAAGAAAAGTCAACATTAATTTATGTTTTTTAGGTTAAGTAGCGTTTCTTAACTTAGTTGTTAACTGACATACAGCGCCACGCAACTTTCTATTCTTCCCTCTCACAGGGAAAAGAAAGGTCAGGTCGCAAACACAGCCGCAGCTGTCGTGTCAAGGCTAATTGTAAAATGACTACATATGATAATAATAATAATAGGCTAATTATTATTATAATAATAAGACATACATGCCTGATACTTTCACAGTCAGTCCCAGGCCTACATGCTTACAGCTATTAATGATTCTGCAGTAAGAATCACAGTCTGATAGGAACGTTATTAAAATCACAATGTTGTCGCTTGGCCTCGTGGGGTTGCTCTTTGCTCTGGTGATCAGTCAGGAAACAAGTGCTCTGCGAGTAAACGGCAGGCGCTCTATGGATAGTAACCATGGCAATGGCTTCTGTGCGTTACACAGCTATAGCCTATTTAACTTAAGCAATATTATAGGCTACATAACTTTACCTGATAGACCTACATCTAGATTTCATTTCCATGAAAATTCCGTCCTGTTGGTGTCCTATTTAGTAAACAGTAATAAATTCTGGAAAGTCACAAACAGCGAGGATCATGTGTGCTCTGTGTCGCCTACAAACAGTTCAAGACAATTCAACTTCGGCAGCGGGTGGGCACCACCATGACACTATACTTCCCTCTAACAGGGACACTTGCTACTGAACACAGACTGTTGCTGCTTCTCCCTGGTAAAAGAAAAATGTTTCTTCTGAAACCTGTTCAGAAAAAAACAAAACAAGAAAAACGATTTATATATGTTAACCTGTTGCTCTGAAGGTGCCTGGTATGATATTGGATCCTGGCTCTGGTCTCTAACTTGTTTTACAAGCTATAAAAGGTAACGCTCTGGTAGTGGCAAATAGCTTTGGTTTAATATTTGATTTGATTACATTAATGTTTAAGTTGAGATTTACAAGAAATATTTTATTGCTACTGCTGGTAAAAGGCACCTTATTTGTTTAAAGTGTTTGCAAACCACATGTTATTGCACGTTTGTGTATAATAGCAGTGCATTTAAAATAAAAGTGTGCAATACACTACTTTAGAATTCATTATTCAATTCTGCGTATAACTAGGCTATGCGATTAATCGCATTTTAAGGTACTTTAATTGATTATTCCATATTTTGCTACCAGTATTATACTTGTACTGTAATACATTTCAAAGTGAAATATTGTACTTTTTACTTCACTATTTATTCACTAATTATCTACCAGCTTTAGTTAGCAGTTTTTTAAATTCAGATTTCACATAGAAAAACATTAATAATCTCATACAGCACATTGTTCAAGAAGACAGTGATTTCCTACCTTTTTGTGCCCTCTTACAAAAAACAGTGTGGTTGTGTCTCCTTGTCATGTTTCAGATGTCTACAAGTTCCAGGCATTTCCCCTCTAAACTTTTTAGATGGCTTCATTTAAATAACTGTTCAAGTGATCCAAAATTCCTAAAAAGTAAAGATTCAAACAACAACTGACAACTGTAAGATTCATAAAGATTACATCTCATACAGGACTTTTGAATAAGATTCCAGCCTTTCTGGTCACTCATTGTAATTTCACCTTGTGTTGCATCTTAAAACAGAAATTGTCAGTTTATTTACAGCTGATACAGGCAGAGCACAGAAACCTAATAAGGAACAGTCTGCGGTAGCCGGTATCAGCAGGAACAAGGCCTTATAAGATGTCTATCTCTATATGAACTTTGCAAAGCAGCCAAAGGCAATTTGAGCTGAACAACCCAAAATTAATGCACAGTAGCTAAGATGTATTCACAGCAACAACATAAAAGGTGACATTTGAAAGGTAGCACATTAGTGAAATGCACTGGATACATTAATTCAGTGTGGCTAAAAGCCTTGTTAGCATTCACAGTTTGAGTCTGAATGTACAATTATGAGACAGAAAGGAAGGATGGGGAAGAGAGGGAGGAGGGGAGAGAACAAAAGGAAGCAGAAGAGGAAGAGAAGAGGAGGAGAGGTAGAGAGAGTCTTTCATGTATCCCCTGAGTTTGAAAGGCCTCCCTTTCATGTGAGCATTGTCATATTCTCTCTGTTCTCATTCCATTTGCTCCACCTCTCTCCCCGTGATAAAGACATCACTCTTTTAGTACAAGGAGAGCAATACAGAGATGTACGTGAGCATGTGCACTCACTGGAGTGTCTATGTGCATGAGGGAAGTGCAGCAATCTCATATTAATACTAGCATTATATGCACATGCTGGTGTAATGTGTAGGCAGGATTCTGTCTTCTAAGAAATATGTATACATGTAACTACTTTGCAATAGCAAATTCGTTGTGTAAGAAGCATGATGCCATCCATATAAGGTTTTTTATTTATCTTAATATCTGGGAAATATATATGGAATGTGTCTACAAACTGTTCACTTCCACAGCAAAATTTAAATTCTGGAAAAAAAAAATCTGGGAAAATGTTCACATATTATATAACATATTTCATTTCTTCTCCCTACAATATCTACTCTTGCCAACTACAGCATGATTAACATTCATGGTTCTGTTTCTAGACAACTTAAAGCAATTATAGTTGAGGAAATATTTGTGGTCTTACTTGGAGCAGAAGATGGGATGGGTAAGCCTTTTTAATGTTTAACTAATAGACCAACCTTCCCCTAACCTTTTAGTATGAAGCAGGAGAGCTTTTATATTTTTTCTTGTGGTCAGCAAATCTCATTAAGACAGAAACCAACAATTAATCCAGTCAATCCCTCATGTTATGGTAATTACTACAGAAAAAAATAACGTATTTTAATCTTTGTATATATCTGTTGGGCCTAGAGCCGACATTAGAGAGATGATCCCAGTGGCCATAATCATCATGATAGTTAACGTTTCTTCTAAAACACATTTGGCAAAGTTAGTGAAGGTACATAAACATATTTTGTTAGTGATAGGGTTGATGCACTATGCGATTTTAAGCCCAATTTGCCGGTTGTTGAGCTCGGCGACCGTCTGGCTGTGATCAGGAGTAAATCAGCGATCTATCGGCAGCCGTCGTTATGTGTGACCTACTCAACAACACATCAAATCAGCTTCCTGACACAATGCTGGCACGACGCTAGCCAGTTATCTAGCACACTAAATATCTGGAGGAGTCAGCCGACTCGACATCCACATCCAGCCAATGAGAGCAAGCAGCTACTTTTTACTCACCTCCAGCTCTCTCTGTAGCTCAGACAATCCCTGCTACCTGCGCATGCTAATCCATTCTTTCACCCATATTCTTTGTCTTTATAATTGCTTTATAATAACAAACAACAGCTGTTTTGTGTGTAGTTTCGCGTCATTTCCCGTTTAACATTTCACATGCGTTTTCTTGACAAAACGGGGTTTGGAGACCAGCCGTCGGGTGACAGAGACATCAGCTAGTGTAGTGTGTGAACCCCCATCTACAATCAGTCACGTAGTGTGATCGCCACAATGACTTCAACACTCCCATCATAAGATGGCAAGTTATGTAGTCTGAACAGCACAGCAATCAGCTGACGCTGAAAGCCATGTAGTCTGTGAAGCCTTTAGTGTATTAACTGCCACAGCCATGTGCCTGTTGTTGATTATCATTGCCAGTATTGCAGACAAGACTGACACAGGAAATGAGAACAGAAGAGAAATTACCACTGAAAACAGTGTGAATTCCACTGCAGTATTTAAAGTGGACCCTCTTAGTAAGTGAAAGGGAATAGGAAAGGCACGGCAATTGTCTTTTAGTTTTTATTCATGTATTATTTTATTGCATTTCTAACTCCATTTCCCATGGGTCTTGTAGGCAGTGAATTGGCTTGATTGGTCTGGGTTTACAGGCCTGTAGACACGGAGGTCAAGCATGCTGAATCCTCCAACTGGGGAACATGGACGTGCTCACCCACAAACAGATAGTGTTTGTGATTCCCTCCCCCTCTACCTTTCCCTTACAGCCACCAATCACATTTTACGACCCCCCCCCTCAGGGCCTCCACACAGACTGAACCAGTTTTTTTCCCCCCCATATTTGACGAGGTTCACTTTCCGTTAGCGTGCAGGGCCAAGTGTTTCACAAAGCCCCTCTTTCTGTTGTCTGTGGTACCGGGGGTGTGAGTGTGTCGCAGGTTACAATAAGTTCCACCTACTGATCTTAATTGGACCTGATGTGCTGTTCTGCTCCCAGGACGCCTGTTGAGCCTGGTTCTGTTCAGTTTCATTGTAAAGCAGGCCAAGAACCCTTGGCAGCCACTGAGCTATAAAACACTGAGGGTGCAAAAGCTTTGCTAAAAGGAGCTGGTGAGAAAAAAAGGACTTGAAAATAACTGTTATTGTTTGGCTTTTTTCACAATTTCTTTAAGTTCATTCGCTTGTGCTCGCCCACTCACATACATCTGCTCGTTGCAAGATATGGTCAAACAGCTACAGTATAGAACCCCTCCAAGTACTCACAGTTTTCTTTGGGTGATGTTTTTCTCATTAGGGATGTTCTTTAATAACACTTATTTTAAATTTTTTATGAAAGCATTTAAAGGCTTATGGGTGGAAGCTGTGGAAATGGAGTCTGTTGAAGTTTGTTTTGATTTCACCACACACACATACACACACGTACATCTTCCTGCTGCGAAGGCCTGACGCCCCTTCCCTGCTGTGATGGGTTTCGATGGAATTTCCCACTCTGGTGTGGAACAGCTTTTGGAAGGATCTGGAAGTGGGGATGGAGCGGCTGTAATTCAGAGGGAGGGACGACCAACTTCCCTTTGAAGCTGAAGACACAGTCTGTAAGTGTGAGGGTTTTGTTTTTTTTGCCTATTTGTTTTTGGGGTGTTTTTCTCAAACCAATTAGAGTCTGTCACTGGGGGGAAAAAATCTAATATAGCAACACAATCAAAGATATTTTCAGTGGCTTTGGTGTCTCACTGAAGTGATTATAGATCAAACACATACACTAAAGTGTTCTTAATACATAGCAGAATGTTTGTCTTTCATATGTAAGACGGTTTCTTGTGTTCAGATGCACACTCACACTGGATGGTTTGAGTATTATTAGAAATATCTGGTTCTTTAGCTGCTAAATGCTCCCCTGTGTTCACCAGCTAGCTGCTAACTGTGTCAGTCTGCTGGGTGGGTAGCGTACAGTGGGTTTGACCAGAGCTTGTTTGCTGAAAACAGTGGTTTGACAGAACAGGATTGATGAGTGCAGTGACAGTAACCAAAACATTAAAGTAGCCGAAACAATGAGCGGATAGATGGTAAAAAGCTTCATAGAGCTGAGGGAGGCTGTAGTGGGGTGATAATTCTCTTATGGTTAGTCATCATAAGCGACCTCTTTCACATTACATATTAATTAGTGTAGCTTTAAGCTTTAAGCTACACAAAACCATTCGCACCAACCTCTCCCTAAGAGATTCTAAACAACTATAATAACATTTTGCTACTTCCATTTTTGAAGAAAAGACCTATGCTGTTTTTCTGTGAGGACAGTCTCATGTAGGATCGAGTGGCCAGCTGGGTCACACTGGGCAACATAACGGGCTACAAATAGGTAAGCAGTCATGCACACGACTCAGTGGCTGAAAACAAATATCATAGAGCTTGAGTTGCTGAAATATGTTTAGTCATGTGTTTTTTTTTAATGTTACTACATGGGTTTACTGCATTCCTCTAAATAACCTGTATTATTAGCATTATTTCATGATATGATATGTGCGCTTTACTGTACTTTATTTTTGGAGTAGTTTTCTGCTGTTTGCTTTCTAAAATAAACACAACTGTTCCAGGATGTATTTGTTACTATTTCCAAAAGCACTTAGTGCAAGACAATAAAGCCACATTAACGGCCTCTAAACTTAGATGTAAGATTTCATGAGAAGCCCTTGAAAGCAGCATGTTTGTGTATATTGAAGTGTATCTAAGTATATGAGCTGTTATGAGCTAGCATAATGTCGGCACTGAGGTTGCAGTTACAGTGCACAGACCACCTCTGATAATGGCGAAAGAGACAGTCCATCACACCTACTCCTTCTTTCCCTCAGACCAGGCTTTCCTGTGGGATCCTTGAGGAAAAAGAGACAGAGACAAGGGCAGAGGAGAAAAGAGGAGAGGGGAGCAGTCTGTCTCCCATTAACATTATCTCTATGGGAGCCCAAAATGGGCCCTGTCAGCAGATCACCGACCTGCTGTCAAGAGGAGAACATGAGGACAAGAGGGAGGGATGAGAAGAAAGAAAGGGAACGGAGCTGTATTACCGCTGCCTCCTGCAAGTCTGTGTTTTATAAGGAACACCTTATATATCAGTTATTATAGAAATGTAGTCAAACATTTGAGCTGGACTGAGTCAAAACCTTCAATCCTGTGTGAAATCCTTCTCTCCTTGGTGAGTATCAGCTTCACCACTACGATATCTTTCAGTCAACTGATGCAGTTCTCAACAACAGAGGACAATTCTTATTATTGATTGTTATTTATCTGTCTGACAGTAAAGCATTTATTCACAAAAGCTGTATTGCATTTACCTGTGTGAAAATGACAGCTTTGTGGCCAATAGCACTTTTCTTTAGTGAGAGCCAGTAAAGCAGATTGTTTAGGGCAAGAGTGTTGGCTCGGGTGGAGCTAGACAAACTTCAGACACTGATCAATACCAGATTTAGTGGATGTTGTGCTATAACTGTGTCAGTTTGACTTATCCACTTGAAAATATCAGCAGTGTGTAAAATGAATCACACAATTTTAACTATTAAGTGTGTGAACGTGTGTGAAATATTTCCGTCTGTCAGTCCATCACTTTAGTCCAGACAGAAATATCTCAACAGCTATTAGATGGATAACCGTGAAATTGTGTTCTGATAGATATGATCCCCAGAGGATGGACCCAAATTATTTTGGGGATCCCCTGACTTTTTCTGCAGCGCCACCATGAGGTTGACATTTCTGCCTTTTAGTAAGATATTGTCAAAACTATTTGCTGGATTTTCATGCATTTTATAACACACATTCCAATCAAGGTGAACGCTCTTTCATAACGATACAAGTTTATTGAATACTTTAGTTTAGTTGACAGCTGTGCTAATTAGCAAAAGTTACCATGCTAATATGCTAAACTAAGACGGTAACGTGGTAATTATGAGCATATTAGCATGAGTTCTTAGCAGCAGGACCTTTCAGGTTCACAAGATTGTGAACCTGAAAGGTCACAGCTTGTTTAGCTGCCGTCTAAGTGACAAAAAAATCTATTAATACTGCTTAGATAACTTTTCTAGTTTAATCTCTTGAACAGCTTAAATATTTGCTTAAATTCTAGCTAACTAGTGTTAGAAAGGTTTATTTGAAAAGAACAACATATTTGTTCTAAAATACAGATGAAGTGACCTCTGCACCAACATGACGCAGACACCACACCAACACCGGTGTAATAATTAATTATGTTTATAGCATTTCTCCCATCTGGCTTTGAAGTATTTGTGCTTCCACACTCCATTCACCAGTTTCCTATTGTGTCCTTGTGAAGATCAACACAAAAACCACTTAATTTCTCATATCAAATGTTCTCTGTGCAGCACTTTGTTTACATTTGAGGTCACCCACATGTATGATGCTGCTTGACCCCGTTGTGTCTTTTGGCACTACATTAGACTCACTAGAAGTAGGGAAGAAGACAGATGGGGCCTGTACAGGGACTCTAAGCAAGTTCAGCAGAAAAAAAAGTTTAAGAGTGTAAGTAAACACAAGAAAAAGAATGTGAGTTACAAGCCCTCTCTTGAAGAAGATGCACTTCATTTACTCTATAACAGATACCATTACAGTCCATAAACCTCTCCCGTCCCATCTGCTGTGCCCATCTGTCTTACATGTATGATGTCTGTGTTTGGACTCTTGTACCATTAAAGGCCATGATATGTGATTTACACTGTGTTCTTTTGCAGGGTGGCTACATGGTGCTAGGTGATGACAAATGGACGCACTGTAGTTATGTCATGTTTAAAACCCAGAGAGCTCTGTTTACAGTCCAGGCCTTTGTTCAAGCCCAGTGTTTCTGGCCTGACAAGTGGAACCAATGAATCGCCTTGGACCTTCTCTTAGAAGACGCCACGTGGATACAGATTTACTGGAAAGAAGACAGACACACAATTACTATCAAACATGTACACGTATACAAGAGCAGATGAGCATGGTAATACATTTTCATCAGAGTTTACAAATATAAACAAACATTTAAAAGAGATACCAAGAGGGCTGTTTGGTTATATATATATATTCGGTTTTGATGGATATCATAACACACTGGAATAAAATTGTGCATTGTAAAATAATGGTAGTCCAACAAATAATTTTGAAGTAGAGTTACTTCAAACAAGTTCTGGGGCATGTGGGGTATATTCCCTCGTCCAACCTTTCAAGCTTACTTTAAAAGCATCATCACAAGTAGATAGATGTGTTACATTGACTGTACATGTCTGATTCCTAATTTGTACGACTGCACAATCAGCTGTCACACTTGATCACATCTTTAACTCCTCTACTTAGTCCCAATGATGGTTAAGCAAAAGATTGAAATAGAAAATATGGCCCAGTTCTTTTTAGAGAAAATCTTATTAATGCACTATTCCTGTGTAAAACCACATTTAGTTCCACTGGTAGACAATGTTCCATCGTTGTTTTTCACTAAAAAGAGCACCATCTATAACTGGAATTTTATCAAATTCAGGCTCATGAAGGTAAGCGATAGGACAAGAGCCCCAGGAAAATCTTCCTCACTGAACCACAGAGCTTAATTTGAATGAAAAAGTGGCCACATACACAGATACATACTTGGCACATACTGAAGAGTGTTTACACTTAAACTTCGGATGGTTTTATTATTTATGAGCACCCTTGGACATTTTAGTGCTGCAGAGATCAAGAGAAAGAAATAAAAATGAGGGTTTTATGATGTTGCAAAATTACCAACATGTGGTGTAAAACTAAAACCTGTCTGCCTGTCAAACATAGAAGAGAGTTGTGAGTTTGCAATTGTGCAAGTATGTGCGTGTTGCTTCAATTGCATTTTTCAGGGCTGATTCATTATTACAGCAGTCAGTGCATCACTATTCAAATGCCTACTGTGTCTTTCAGTTCAGTTCCAAACACATGCCATCGTTTTCCCTATTTCTCCACTTTCTCTCATCATCCTTCATTAATGAGAGCATATAAATTATGTTTGTATTTAGGACAGCGTCATGGAAGAAACCAAAAAAAAGAAACAGATACAAAAAAGGGATTGATCTAATCAGAAAGGTGAAAGAGGTTCAACAGTGCTGCAATGAAGTGCAGACGGAAGGACCAAATTGGGAAGAGGACACATTTGGACGAATCTTTAATCTTGGATATGTTTGATATCAACGCCGAGCCAAACATTAATTCTGTGCCAATTTAAACATAAAACACATGTCCGCCATATAATGTTGACTGAGGAAGTACGCAGATGGTGAATGGCATTGAACAACAGAAGGGATGTTTGGGACTAAAATCAAAGGGAGTCGGATATGAACATGTGTGTTATGCGTGATGTCTAAAACATCTGGAAACATGGCGAAACAACTTTTAAAGCAAGTTGTTGTTCAAAGTCAAACTAATACGTCCAAAAAAAAATGGTATCTTGGAAAGCCCAGGTGACAAGCGTGCTTGGTACTTTTACACATCTCTATGATTTAATACGATACTTTTCTAGCACAGTACAGAGCCGTTTCCCAAGGAGCATCACATTGATCCTTTGCTGTACTCTCACCATACTCTCACCTTTTCAGCATACAGGTGGGAGGAATAGGGCATTTCTAGCTGGTGCACTTCCATTAGTGCCCTTGTGTTTGCACTGGGGTCAGCCGCTGGGGAGAACCAGTCCTCCACTTTTTATGCCATGAAAAGATACATTTGTGGCTGATTTCTATTGTCAGAACCTAGCAAGCCATGCTGGACCATGGAACTAGCCTTTGTGGTTGTTGGAGTGCAAATAGAGACAAGACCCAATGTCAGAATTTTTTCAAGCTCTGAGACGCTCTTAGATATGGAACTTGGTGAGAAATTGCTACCCCAGCCAATTTTGTAAAGTCATAGTTAGGGCTGGGTATGAAAACCCAAAGCATTTTTAATACTTTCTGGATTGTGTCTATAGAAACTAGGTCAGCCAGACACATAGGCGTCACATTTTCAGTTTCTACCATGATCTGCTGTACTTTTGATAGCTGTTACAAAAGAAGTTGCCATAGCACTTGATATATCACAAATTGTGCTAGTTATACTAGCAGCCACTTGTGACCAGTGGTGTATCGAGTCTATAGAGCACTAAACTAAATGGAGTTTGTAAGTAGTCATTGTGTTGCTTTAATCTGAATGGCTTATGAGTAGACATGTAGAATTGCCATTTTCAGCTATTTCAGTTTCTTCTTCTCTGTGTTGGGGAATAGCAGGTGTTGGCCTGTTCAGGAGTGGACCGTCTAAAGTCTTGACCTCCACTTAGCTTGGAGCTCCTGTGATAAACACATGTTCTGACCATCATTTCCAAAACTGTGAACCCATGACCCCTCAGCGTCATGGTACTAAGACACTCATGATACCTAACACTCAAACTTGACCACAATAATATTTACAAGCCTAATGGAGGTCAAAGGATCTCTCTGTGCTAACAGGCTTGAATTGGCTTACCGCAATCCTTTTCAATAAGCCTCTGAAGCTGCAGTGGAGTCATTAAAAATATACACAGGCACAGAGCACCGAGGGGAGAATCTTTACTGTATGTATGCTCTCAAAACATTGATGCTCCCTTCACTTTATTTGGATAGTTTCGCAGCGGGATCCTTGCTTATTTTTGCCCATAAGTGCCCTGGAGTAATCAAATCCCAAATGAAATATTTTCTTTACCTTTCTGCTTGACGTTTTCACTCCCAGGGAACCATCCCATCAGGCTCAGACTCTCTTTCCAAACCGGGGATTTACGGAAGATTAGGGAAAACTATGTAAATGACACTGCTCCTGCAGAGTCAAGCGAAACGTTAGAGCAAGAGAGAAGCTAGGAGCAGGGAGGAAGGAGAGAGAGAGAGAGAGAGAGAGAGAGACAGAGGAAAAAGAGCACATCCTCGGGAATTTCTCATGGAAATCTGTGGATTATCCCACCAGTTTTAATGAAAGTTGTCAGGATTAAAAATGCTAAAGTCCACTGAGGCCACTGGTGCTGGGGTAGGGATAGGGATACGTAATGGTTGAAAATAGAAAGGATAAAAACCAAGGAAACCATAATATTCCCACATCACTTCACTGAGGGTTAAAATGTCTATGAAGGGACTTAGTGATTGTGGCCTTTGATAAGAAGCAGGATTGATGGAGGAGAAAGTGGAGGCACATATCAAACTTGTGTCTCACTAAAAGAAACACGTTTTATAGTGCAGCAGTCCTCTTAGACATAATGATTA
>JAPMOB010252174.1:0-14036 GCA_029875015.1 Lepomis gibbosus
CATTAGAATGGGACAGGATTAAAATATGTCACTCAGTGAGTCTATTATCGACGGAACCGGTGTAAGAGGCTCGGAGCCAGCGCTGACAGGAAGATCAGACAGACGAGGGATGCGAGTTTTTGGTGAAGAGAAGGAGGTGTTTTTTGTGGTGGTGGAGGGGGGTGCTGTCAGTCAGGACCTCCCCGGTAAACAGAGTGGTAAATATTTCAGCCGTCACGGCCAAGTGTAGGCAGCTGGTCCCCTTTGCATGGCAATGAGAGGAAAGGAGGAGAGCCCGTCTCAATGGAGCCCTTCAACCCTGGGAAACCTCCACACACACACACACCAGCTGATTGACAACCACAGGACAGTGCGGGTCTGTCCTGCCTCACTGTCTTCTGTCAGACTCCCCTGCAGCTCCTTACCACACCTCTAAAATTATAACTAAATATTTTCAGCGCAGGTTTAAATCATTTTACATGTTATTTCTAAGCCTGATATACACGAGTTATACAAAATTACATACCAAGGAGGTAGTTTTATCCTAGGCTGTTTGTTACTTTTGACCAGTAAAGGACAGTTTAATGCCTTTATACAAGGCAACAGCATAGATATTTCTTTGTTTCACAGCCTACCTGCTCCACAGCTTATTTTGTGAATTACCTGAGTCATCAGACTGAGGCCAACGTAACAATATGAGCTGTCAGATTAAGGTTAAGTCAGTTGAACTCGAGTATCGAGTCGGAGTTTTGCCACTGGAGACCAATGAAAAGAAAGTGGAAGAGAATAGAAATAAATGCAAATAGTTTTCTCTCTTTGTTCCTGTGCAAAAATGTATGCAAAACGCAAAACAGCATTACCGCCCTGTGACCTGGAGCGCAGAAAGTCTTTAGGCAGAAGGTGCATACTGGTACTGTGCAAGAGTAAGGGAGTGTCATGTGCAATGCATATTTGTTGCAATGAAGGTGTTTTCTCAGCGCTTTGCACTGTAGATTTCATGTCTTCGAGACATTTCATCTGAACTGACAGCTACTGCTTTGACAGTTCATTTTCCATGTAAAGTTTCAAAGTTCTAATTCAATAAAAACGTGTTTATTTCTGGCTTCTTCTAATTAGTTTTTCCAGTAGTATACGAGCCGGCTTTCAACCTCAGCAGCAGGCTTCGTCAGCGCGCGGCACAAGTCTCACCAGCACATCATTGACGATCAGCGGAGCTCTTTTTCTGGAGCACCACTACACAGAGTCGCTTGTTTGTTTGGGTTTCTGTGTTTGGTCTTACAGCGATAGCCTGGATTCAGACTCCTTATCGCTGTGCTCGAGCAGAGCAGGTTAACGCTGTTCCTCTCTGAACTCACAAACGTGCACACGCGCACACACACATGCTCGTGTGACTGTATTCGCTGTAAATCTGTGTTGCATGGCGGCGAAATAGATCTGCCTCACACAGGCCTCACAAAAGAAGCAGTGAAGTGTGTGTGTGTGTATTTTCACGCACACACACACACACACACACACACACTTCACTTCTGAAACCTTACAGGTCTGAATTCAAACCTTAAAAATTTCAATTAAAGGAGAGTTAGAGGTAGAATTCTAAAATAACACTCATGAGCTGTTAGTAGAGAGAGATTTGTATAAAGTTTCTATTTAAGGAAAACTTTTAAACTTTAAACAATAAGATCAGAGATCAGTTTACCCGTTACTGGTGTGCTACTCAGCCTGTGGTTCTAGACGAGCTTTGTCACGTTGAATAAATAACCCTGATGATATCACTATGACATCATCAGCCTCAGCTTGCAGAATGCACATTTCTGAAGGAGAGCTCGCGTTACAAACTGAGAGTGTGGCGATTCTGGCCGTTACAAGGCAGAGAGACACTAATGAGTTGCATCGTGGAATTTCCGTAGCTCGGCCCACAGGGACAAGTAAATGTCAAGCTTGTATGTCAAACCAGTATGAGTCTTGTGAGAACGGTGATATAATTTTTTTTTCTGCTTTTGTCCATTATTTCTTGTACTTCAGTTATGATTATAATTTACTCATTGAACACTTTGAGGAGACCAGAGGAGGTGGTGACACTGCTAGACACAGCTTTACAGTGTTAGAATAAACAACACAAGCAATCAGATGATTATTAATAAATCTAGTTTACCCATATCTTAAAGAAAATCTGATTATCTAGTGGACGTCTTGAGAGTCGTCATATTCCCAGTCAATGAAGTCTGGAAGTACAGAGTACTCTGCTCCATATGATGGGAAAAACTACAATAAAAGCTTGTAAAGTTATGTATGTGGCAGTAAAAGGTAAGGGTAAAGGTTAGGATATAAGTGTAGTAAGAGAAACGTGTTCCTTAGTGAGGGGCGGCGTGTGCGTACATGGCTGCTGATTGTGTGTGACAGGCTTCCTCCGTTGTCCATCGGTGAATTCCAGTGATTCATCTTCATCCCCAACCCAAAAATAGACAGGAGCCTTCAAAAACCCAGGGAACACAACCTGTGAAATCTGATTGCAGTGCCTGAAATAGTCTGAGGAGGAATTTAGCCAGAATGTCTGCTCGCTCGACACACAGTTTTGTTCTCACATGCTCTTTCATACTGCTCTGAGCGTTTTGACGCGTAATGGTGTGAAGGCACATTTTGAATCTCACACTGTCACGAAGACACACACACACACACACACACACACACACACACACACACACACACACACACACACACAGTCTGCTGCTTCCACTATTAGTTTTTCTCTCACTCTCTCTGACTCTTTTGCTCTTTGTCACACAGGCATACAGTAAATGTTTTTTTTTTTTGAAGGCCCATACTGGTACACATGATTTTGGAATTACACAGGTTTGGATTTTTATAGAATTTGTAAGATTCCGTTGGTCTGGGATCCAAGACGTGCTGAAGCCTTATTTACTGTAGCAGCTGATCTTGTGGCAACCCAACCCTATCGCCAGACACAACACTGATATTAGATGATTCTGCAAAGACATCAGAACAATATCCCATGTTGGAAGAAAATATGGGTAAGCTTAATCATAATTATGGTTTAACTAGACTTTAAGGACCTTACTGTAATCGCAAAAGCGCAATGACGAGTGCAAAGTCTTGGGCTCAAGGGCTGTGTGAGATCACTCCTGCTATTTGGTGCATGTAAGTAACGCAGAAGGTGAATATAGATTCAGAGGGTGTGGTGATAAATAAATGTACTCTCAGCCAGTCACATCACTGGTCTTATTGCTCTGAAACAGCTGAGCCAATCACAGTGATGCATGACGACAACAGCATAACAAAGGAAGAATGGGCTTCTCCAGGACATCATGTTGCTGCAGAGTGCCACAGGTCTGCAGTGAGATGCAGATTTATTTTTTTTTAATTAGTACACTGATGATTTTAAAAATAGCTTGCTGAAGCAATTTTTATGATTGCATCAATCCAGCGCTATGGTTATGTAATATCTCCTTTTTTTTAAAAAGTCCTAATACATTTCAAGAATAAAACATGAAACGCAGATTTTTTTCTTTATGATAACTTAAATGAAATACAGTATGAAGATAACAGATTTATGAAAAAAAGCATAATAAAAATTGAGACCATCTCATGAAGGCATTAGTTTCATCCACAGCACCAACATAGAGCTGGGTGTTGAGGTGTTGTTTAGCTGTCGACAGGATTATAGAGGCATCTGTGCGTGTGAGTCTGTATCAGACTGTGAGGTCATGTGTAGATGACGTGTGTCGCCACGTCATTCTCTAAGGTCATTTTCACAAATGGCTATTGTACTGAGTCATTGCTGCCCTCTGTGTGTTGTGTGTGGGTGTGTTACACACACAACATTGTTTTGGAAATGTGTGATGCATCGTTTTGGACTCACACACATACACATTGTTTATGATGTATATGTATGTGTGTGTGTGTGTGTGTGTGTGTGTGTGTGCATATAATTGTGCATTAGGAGGTGATTAATAAAATGCGTTTGGCACAAACAGGCTCATCATGTAATCCTACTCCCATACGTGGCTAATGACGGTGTAATGGATAGAATGATTTTCATGTTGCTCCTCCACTCGACAGCACTTAACCTGCAGCTGATCAGGAAGCTGCTCTCTATTGATGTGGAGGCAGCCATGAAAGAGACGCATTACAAATGACAGCGTACAAGGTGGTTGCAAAAACTGAGTGGTTTTCAACTGAATTAGAAAAGCTGAATGGAAACAGAAAGCGTTGCTAAAAATGTCTAAAAATAGCAAACCAAGGATTTCAGCTCAAGTGGAGAATCTTTTTCTTTTATGTCTCGGGCCACAGCTATCACTGGTGCATTATGATTTCAGGTGGCCAGTTTGCATATCTCTAGAACGCCTTGAGGGAATTTTTTGGGAATTGGGCACAAACATCCACTCAATTATGAACTGATTAGAATTTGGTGGTCAAAGGTCAAAGGTCACTGAGACCTCCACAAGACACATTTTTGGGGCGTAACTCAAGAATTGTCACACAAATGTAATGGGATGCAATGATGAAGTGATGGAATTTTACATTACATTGTTACGAAACTGTTTTTTGGCCATCAGTAAAACACCGTAAGTCAGGAAGAGAGGGGGAGGACCCTGAATAGGTGATTCAAAGGTCAAAGGTCATTGACCTCAAAACAGGTTTTTTACCATAATTTAAGTTGAATTGGGCTCATCAGTAGTGTGCGCATCAAAGGCCTGTACAAAGGCTAAAACCTCGCTGTAGCAACCTGGGTTTGAATCCGACCCCTGGCCCTTTCCTGTAGTGTTGTCTCCACTCTCTCTCCCACATTTCCCCCCCCATACCTTGAGAAAAGGCCCCATACGGCCTCATCTAGCTCCTTCAGTCTCCTAGGAACCACGGGGAGTCGATCCATCAGCTGCTCCACAAGCGATCCTCTACAGAGACGAGTCTCCACCCTGAGTCTCGACCCCTTCTCATCCCTCTCCCCTCGACCCCTCCTCGTAAACATGATCACATAAACCACCTCTAACTTGGCGCGCTCCTGTTAGTGAATGAGTGAATAAAGGAACTAGCAACCATAGAACTCACATAAAATGCACTGTATTACGCCGCAGAACTGCTCTCGTGGTCGTCCTCGTAGGAAAGCATCTGCATCTGCCTTTGATCTGCCACCTGTATGTATCCATCTCCATGCAGTATATGGTTTTATTATTCAGAAAAGTCCCCTGTTGTGTCTAAAATATATGCAGTAGGCCATCATAGTAATGGCAGATGCAGATGAAACTTCTTCCATAGAGCTTTATAATCAAGACTAATATGTCTTTTGGTGAACTGTGATGGGAACCGGCATTAAATGTAAATTGTGGGCTGTGGCAGGCTTAATATAATGAACTGTGGGAGCCGGCTGGTTAGAAAACCAGGTCTGCGTAGAGCTCTAATACAAATCAATCCTAACAAATTCTTCAAATACCATTTCAGCCTCCCTTGTGGATGCATATTTTAACATTAGAAGAAGTAATAAAGGAGCCGTCTTTAGTCTAACTGATGCAAGCACATTGAAAGTCTAAATGATGGAAATTCAGAGGTTTGTGTAAAATGTATTTTACAGTTGGCTGGAACAGAGCTGGAATGGCATTTGAAAGCAGCCAGTTGCATATGATGTCCTCTTTCAGTTTTAATCCCCTTCCCTTTGTGCAAACACATAGCTTTTCTGATTAACTCATTTTCATCTGAATGTGATCTGGCTTGATTTGATTTGCTTTCCAGAGCAATTGCCTTTCATATTAATGCGATTACGTCGTAGAACAAAGCGGCCATTATACAGAGACTTATGGCGCTAGTGGAAAAAAGGACCATCACATTGCCATCAGTAACATCCCTACCGAGAGATATGGGTATTAGGAGGGAGAGATAACACACACACACACACAGGCACATGCATCATGACTCTAATCTCGCTTTGCTTTTTCTTCTGGCTGTGGGCAGAGCACTGCTGTGACTGCAGCCTCCAGTGTTAGAAGTGAGAATCCAAAAAAAACTGTGGATCTGTTTGTCATTATCAGCCCATTAATGTGTTTGTAAAACCACTTGTGCTGTATGTGGCAAGGCTGTAATCTGAAGTTACACATGTCATAAATTCTCATCTTGGTGAAATCCAATTAAGACTATGTTTAACTCTGTATCCACTTCCACACAGCTATCGGCTGTTGTGTATGGGATAATTGCTCTCCGTGTCCCCGTGTTTGTTAATTCATTTCACACTCAAGAACAGAGCAGCGTGCAGCTGGAGCTGCTCAGCTCCTACAGTATACACAGCCTGTACAGTAAACCTAATAATAGACACGTTCAATTACACTGATTGTGCTTTAGTGGCTCAAGAGTTACAGTGCTGTAAACAATGCTGACGTCTGTTTGCTGTCTGCACCCCACACTGTGGGCTTTGACTGATACAGACTGACAGCAGAGAATTTTTTTCTGCTCCACTAGTAGCCCGCCGTGAGGATGACAGTGTCAGTCTGTCAGTTGGCTTTATCTGTCCAACACTTCAGAGAAAGCTAACAGGATAACAGACTCCTGACCAGATTGCCATGAAGTTAACTGTGGACATTCATGCTCCACAGGTGGGAATTCCTGACCTCTTTGTTTGTGTTGCACCTTCATCAGGTCAACACAAAGATAATCGATATCTATTGGAGAGATTGCCATGAAATTTACTGAACTTCTTTTTGCTTGTAAAGAGGATTAATCCATTCCATTTTCGACACAATATTTGACACCATTGGCGGGACAAAAAGTCAGCTTAATGGAGAATTTGAATTAGGTTCTGCGGAGTAAACTCTTGGTCCCAGTGTCTCCATGACTCCATGGTTCATAATCTAGCTACAGTTCAAATTACATTTCCTTCTTTTTAAATCTAAAACCCAGCTTTGTTTTCATCCATGTTTCTTTAGGAGTAGCAGTTTTCTTCTGCCACATTTCTTGATGCTTTACCACCATCAGTGGAATGGCACTAAAGTGAGGGATGTAATATAGCGTGTTACATTTGACCTGGGCCCCCCTCTACCTCTTGTTTCACCTTTTCATCTTGGCCTCGTTTGTGTTATGTGGCTTGCAACGGTATACAGCCTGTGCAAGATCAGTCCAGAAACATGGCTGCTGCTGATCAATCAAAAAACTTTGCAAAGGGCAGCGCAGGAAATTGGTCTTAACTCAAAAGACTATTTGTGCAATCGTGATAAATCTTGATACATTAACTTTTGGAAACAGGCATGCCGAAGCATTATGAGCTAGACTCATAGGGGGCGCTGCACATTCCAGAAACATGTATCTCTCACTCACAATTTGTCATATATTGACACATTGGTCAAGGCCCTTTGGTGTTGCTTTATGATGCCCTGGGTAGACATTTATAGACATTTATGGCTACATGGTCAAGTTAGCAACAACAAATATGCAAAGTTAGTTAGCTACAGTAAATATGTGAAGTCCGGTTAGATATTGACATGTCACGTTATTAAGGTTGCAAAACGTTGCAATTTGGTTAGGTTTAGGCAACAAAACTACTTGTTAAGGTTAAGGTTAGGAAAAGATCATGGTTTGGGTTTAAAAAAGTATGAACGTCAGTTATCACGTAAATTAACTAACATAACTTACACAATTCATGTAACTTTTCTAACTTAAATAAAAATATTTAATGTTGACTTTTTGTTTCACACACAAACCTCCTGGTTTAAAGTCCAGGTTCTGTCCCTCCATCCACCCCAACCACATACTCAGTCTTTTCTGTTAAATATCCTATACCGTCAAAAACTGACACTACAGGGCTTCCTCCACTGCGCTGAACCATGACACTATAGGGATCCCCAGTGCGTTACAAACTGACACCGATGGGTCTTGACTATGCGACCATATGTGACGAGTCTGGGAGAGAGAACGGGTTGTATCTCTAGTTATAAGTTTTACTGAAATTCAAAATCAAATGTAAATCAAAATTCCTTTTGAAGCAAAATACTAATAATCACAACTGAAGTAGATTTTTCATCAGGGAGCTCCAATGAATTCACTGTATGGTAGACTAGATAAGGTTTTATTTACCAATGCCCACCCAGCCAGCTTCAACAACAAAGTTGAGCTAGCACTGCAGTTTAAAATTACACAAAAACAGCAAACATCAATGTAGCATCGACCTCTAACTGGAGTCATCCTTGCTCATAACATCCTCTACACTTTGGGATGCCATTTTTGCTGTTGGAAACATGGGTGGTTTGCAATACAAGCAAGGAGAACACTCATGTTTTGTATATGAGTGTCGTCTAGACAACAATAGAACAATAGATTTTGCAGGCGTCTAATTTTGTCAGTCTATATAGCATGCACTGAAGAATTTGCTGTAAAATGTTTCATTCTAAAATCTACTTATGTTCAAGTGCTGTAACAGTAGAAAGCCACGTTACGGCTAAAATCCACTGACTCTGGCTATGGCGTGTTACACCTGCGCCGCGGTTGCAGGAGCTAATCGTGGCCTTTATAGTCAATGCTCGTGAGTCTACCAGACGTGTCTGCAGCATGTCCCAGAAGCGGCTAGGTAGCAGGACTATTTTTGACGCAAGCTGCGTCAAGCAGCACAGAGCAGATAAAACCAGGCAGGAAGTCAGTCACAGAACGGCAGAGCGAATCCGGTTAATTTTCAAAATAAAACAACTCCCAATCATTGTTGAGAGACTCCCAATCGTAAAACACCAATAAACACTGTTAAAAAGGACACAATAAGAAATAATTTAAGTAAATAGCCTACTTAATCATAGTAGAAGCAAAATGCAAACACTGATTACCAAATTAATAAAATCTAAACATGTCAGCAAAATCAGGCAGGCAAAATCCTCTGATTCTGAAATGCTCCTTGTGGGAAATGCAGCCTGAAGTTGATGTAACGAAACCGGGTGACAGGGAGCTGTGAGGAAGGTAGTAGTTAGTACAAATTAATAACAAGTAAATTACATGGGGCAGCCTGCACACCCTGCTGAAACACTTCTGAGACGCTTCCAGTGGACTCTGATGCCAGGCTATGGACGCATCAAAACCGTGGCGCAGCTGTAAGGTGCTGAAGCCGGAGCCAATGCATTCCTGGCGTTATACAGTTCTTGTGGTGTATCAACTATCATCGGATGGTTATAAGGCATTTGAATATTGGTTTTGGTGGGTTGTTGCCTCCTTAATGCAAAGCAAGACAGGTTGCCTTGCAGATTTTTTAATTGTACAGTAACTTCCTCCCACACAGTGCTGGTATGATTTCTACATACACACACAAACACAGACACACACACACACACACACGCGTCTGTAAAGCCAACTGTGATCTGCTTGCACAGATAGAAGATATACAGTGACAAACCTATTACTTGACATAAAACAGACTGCAGACTGTGAATTGTGCATGTCTTTATGTTTCTTTTACAATCCACTACTTTAGTCTAAGTCACTTCTCATCAATTAAACATTTGACACTTAACACTGTAAGACTTCCCATTGAGCTCTGTGGGAGCTGTAATGAAATGTGTATCCGAATAATAGTGAGCAAGCGCGCGTGTGTGTGTTCGTGTGACGTCTTCACTCTGCTTATTAGAAAGGCTTTGACATTTACCACGGTAAACACATTCATCAGCAGAGACAGATGATTATCTGTTTAATTTTGGAGCCTTGCAAGACATCGCAGGTTTGGTTGTTGCAGCTATCAGAGCGCAGCTGTACAGAAACAGCAGCACTCTGTCGAGAAAAGACCCTGCCGGTATTCCCCCAGCTTGCCTCTACATTAACCCTCCAGCTCACGTCAATCCTGGATTCCATTCACGTGTTTCCAAAGAGTAGGAAAATGGGTGGTACTGAGTGGATTCAAGACAACTGTCACGGAAGAGAAATTTGCTTTTACACATTCAGAGTAAGGACTGCTATTGTGTGTTCCAATCCAACTGACAAACTATAAAATATACTTTGGTATCAAACACTTTCTGCCCGTGTTGTGTCTCCATGCCAAAGATAAATACTTTTTTGTCACAGATCACCTCCTCATAGCTCTGGAGCTTCATTAAAAGTAAGGTATTTAGTGCCTCTTGGCAAAAGGACTCACTGAAAAAATTCATTCTTTTTTTTTGTTTCTTTGTTATTGTTTTCTGCTGTAATCAAAATCCATTGTTAGTGTTGTGAATCCCAGTTGACTACAGCTACCAGCCTCCATAAAAGACCAAACTAATTCACTAAAACCACCTTTTAAAAAAACTATTTCATGACCTATATGAGGATCAATGTGTCAGGCATCCCGGTGGCCTTGTGGCTTAGAATCACACCATATACCTGCGACATCCCCAGTTTGCTCTGCCTGGGTCCTTTGTTGGATCCCATATTTCTTTCTCCCCCTCTCTCTCCATTTTGTCTACAATGAGGCCTCTTACGGCAAATACATATCTTTAAAAAAAACACACTGTTCAAAATTGTATAAACAAGCTATAGATTAAAGATGTCAGTATTCATTGACTTTTTGTGGAAGAGTTACATGTTTTCAATTTTGTGCATCAACATTTTTTACTCTTTCATCCCCACACACTACATAGTGCTCATTTGTATAAAATATGGCATACATCAGAATCCAGGGAAGTCTGGGAAGTTCCTATTGAGAGGCATAAGAATAGTATTTTGATTTTAACAGTGCAGTGAGTGAAGCAGTGAATAAGGCACCTAAACAGCCGATGGAATTAATGATTAAACCCTGAATGTCTTGTTCTTATTCGTCAAGGTTGCCTAGCTGGATAGTTCTACGGAAGTTTAAAAGTAACACAGCAGCAAATCAGTATTGCCTTCAACACTCAGTTCACTGCAGATAGACACCCATTAGTCTCTGTGTCTTTAGTAAAAGTGTTTAAAGAAACGGGAGGTGACCTTCAAAAATCAATGGCAATGTTACGCAATACATTTAATACAAGGACAAGGACATACTCAGCCTGATCATCACATATGGACGCTTCGCCAAGACCCCACAAAACATTTGTTGATGACTTTAGTTATAACAAAGTGCGGAAGAGGATTAGGGCCACATGTGAAAAAAAGTCAGAATTCTGAGAAAAAACTCAGAATTCTGACTTTAATCTCAGAATTAAAATTTTTTTCTCAGAATTCTGACTTTAAACTCAGAATTCTGACTTTAATCTCAGAATTCTGACTTTAATCTCAGAATTCTGACTTTTTTCTCAGAATTCTGACTTTCCCTGGACTTTCCCTGGATTCTCAGAATTCTGACTTTAAGGTCAGAATTCTGACTTCTGACTTTAAACTCAGAATTCTGACTTTAATCTCAGAATTCTAACTTTAAACTCAGAATTCTGACTTTTTTCTCAGAATTCTGCCTCTAAACTCAGAATTCTGACTTTAAACTCAGAATTCTGACTTTAAACTCGGAATTCTGACTTTAATCTCAGAAATCCAAAAAAAAATCCCCTCATGTATGATTTACAGGATAAGTTTATTTTTCGAGGCCAACGTTGGAACCACAGCCCTAAATTTTGAAACTGAGCAGCTTGGATATGAAAATGTCAGTGAAAATGTAAAGTATGCAATGGAAAAATTATTATAATAAAATATTATGTATGTATGAATTGATATTCAGGAGTTTTTTGATGCGCTGGAAAGCCCTTTAGCGACAGTGTTCAACACTACAAGCATTATTTTTGCTAAAGCATTTTTTATTTTTTTTATTTTAATTTTACATTTTTTTATTTTTAACACAAACACATACGATTTGATTACTTTACGCTTTAATTACTTGTTTAATGAAATGTATGGGGTTGATTGTTCTGATGTAGTATGTAAGATGCTTTGGCAATATTGTTACACATGCCAATACAGCTAATTTGAATTTATATGTCGTATAAAGAGCAACAAACACTGGACTTTCACCCAGGAGACTTCTCGTGTGAAACCAGGGGTCAGTGTTGAATTCTGGACTTCAGAAAAAGTGAAGCTACAGTATGTATATACATAAATGACACATATTATGTTAATCACATACATTACATAAATAACTTTAGTTATGTAACTTGTTTTAACCCAAACCATAAACTTTTCCTAAAACTAACAACATAGTTTGGTGCATTAACCTCCCCAAACTGCAAGCGTTTCACAGCGTTAACCATGTGTTTGTTTTGCAAGTCTAACCAGATGTTACATATTTATTATTGCTAACTTGACCAGACTAACATATTTGTTGTTTTTAACTTGACCGCAGCCAAAGACTTGTCTGTATGCGACAACTTTGGAGTGAGTATGTATTCATATGTGGCCCTGTCCACGTTGTACCCCGCCTTTCGCCCAATGCCAGCTGGGATAGGCTCCTGCACCTTGCGACCCTATATGCAGGATAAGTGGTTGATGGATAGATGGATGTATCTATATGTTACATAAGGAAACAAAATCACAACAGGAAAACAGGCTGCAAAGTACTTTAATTTTCTAAATCATCCGCACTCTAAATTCAACAGTGATACAGTTTGCATATATTTAGTATAGTATGCATGAATGACCAAAAATGAGAATCTGATGCTCTGAAAAAGTATACACACCTCATTTCATCTTTTCTGATGCCATTTTCACATTTTCCTTTTCTCAGGCTGGTAACACTGAACATTTATATAGTTATCAGTTCACACAGTCAATGGCTGTTTTCATTTTGTTATTTAACACCTGCCACAGTTTAAGGTTAGTATTTTTTGCACATCATGTAGAGGATTAAATTGGTGATTTACTGGTGATTTACTGGAGCACATCTGATTTTAAAGAAAAATATAATTTCATCATCTTATATCAGGCTACCCTTATGGAGTGGATCCTTTGCATGTGAAGTCATTTGATGATACAGTGGAGCAATTTGTACTTCGTCTGCGTCTCGCAGCTTTGTGGCTTTTTGCCTTGTAGTTTATATGGCAGTGCGGCAGCAGGTCCCCGTGTTACTCTGCTAATCAGCCTGTAATCCCGGTGCTGCTGATGTGAGAAGTGATGCGTCATGCGACTCTATCATTTTCTCATCAGTGCTCTCTTTGTCTCTGTCTCCATCTCTCTCTCCCTCTACAACTCTTTCTGAGGGACTGTTGCTTCTCTGTGATTGGGCCATTGTTCTGACTTGCTCACAGAGCCAGCCTGTTGGGCATGTTTACATGGATTCATGCTTTTAGGCTGCTGGCTAATGCAACACCTTTGTTCTTTTAATTGCTTGCTGTTCCAGCCATAGGCTGAAAGGAATGAATAATTCCACAGCTACAGAATACTAAAATCCCTACCCTGTGAAGAACTTCCTCACTCTGAATATGAATGTGCCCGGGCAGCTCAGTACATGGACAGCAGCTCCGTGAATAAGCTGCTGTTGTTTGAACACCTCATGAACAATGTCAAAACCTGAGTTTTGATGTCAGACAAATGAAGGATTCAATGTTTTTGGAGTGCGACCCAAGCTAGGGACTAAAAATGATAGATATCTCGGCCATTGCTGCACCAGTTTTGACCTGTTTGGCCCCAGTTGTGTGGAAGTTTAATACTAAATCACTGAAGTACTCCTTAAGTATCACTCAACCCACAGACAATGAGAATGAATAGGCTTAAGCAGCGCACACTACACCACTTTTCACTGAATCATTATCTAAATTTTCTTCAAACAAAAATCCAACAGGAAGAAACTGAAAGATGATATAATCGTGCACAAATTCATTTATGTGTGTATCTGCCTTTATGAATGCCATACTCACCCATGCTAAATTCTATGCTCCACCTAAAAATGCCTGGAATTAACAGTGCTAAGTGATATTCTGTGAGCTGGGGAAATCCTTGCAGCCCTTGGCGCCTGATGGCCTTTCAAAAACCAGAATACAACATGTAGCCACAGAGATTCAAAGAGTTGCATTGATTAATTGACAGCGAACATCAAGTTTAATGTTCAGGTCAGATTTCATTCAGCAGACTGCCACTGTGCTGCTCTGGCTCTTCTTTCACTCCCACATCCTGTTGTCCTCTGCAGCAGAGTAGAGTGTTAATAGCTGATCTCC
>JAPMOB010252177.1:0-68090 GCA_029875015.1 Lepomis gibbosus
CAAGCTACTGTAGGTCAAATTTCTAATGCTCGTTCTTAACGAAAGCTGTCAGAGCACACAGTGTATACTTAGTGGAGTCCATGCCCCGACGGATCAGGGCTGTTTTGGCGTCAAAAGGGAGACCTATGTTATGACCAGCAGTTTATAGCTGATCGGTGTATGTCCGAGAATAGCTCTTTACAGGGTAAGTGCCTTACTGAGATCAAGTAAAGAAATCTTAGGAAGTTATTCATTGATGGGAATCTTTACTTTGCTCAACCAATATTTACCCCCATACCAATGGATTCCACCTTGTGACCATACACTCACAAGCATGCTTTCTTTCCTCCTTCCTGTTGCAGACTCAGGAGCAAATGTCTTTATTCAAAGGCTAATGCTGCCATCAAGTGGTTAGCTTTCTGTTCACCTAGAAAAATGAATATACTGAATGAACTCTCCATTAATCTTTCTGAATAATGCTTTGGTTTAAAAATGAAACGTCAATAACAACAACATATGCAAGTGTTTTCATTAAAGTGTATATTTAAAGATGGCTGAACAGAACAACAATGTAAAAATGTAAACTTTGAAGGTGAGGGAGGGATTTCATTAGAACAAAAAAGGTGTTGGGGACAGACAGCACTGAGCTACTAAGAAATGAGTAAACTTAATGGAGGAAGGAACCGTTCTGCCGCACCGAAGTGACACAAAATGTAAGGAAATAAAAACAAAGAGGGCAACACACTGCACGTCACATTAAGGCTTAGTCTGAACTCTCCCCTCTCTTGACAAATGACATGACACAGTTTTAGGCTTTGTGTAACTGAATAATAACGTGGCATTGTGTCAAAGGTCTGAAGCCTAAAATGGTCACACACTGTTTCAAACAAGATCAAAGCAAAAAGAACAAAGTGATTCAGACAATTTTAAAAAAGTGTAAAAGCGGTGAACCTAATAAAAGTCACTTTCTGTGAGATGTGACAAAACAAGTACAGCTGTATGATGTGTAAGTCTTTTGATGTGTCACTTGTTTGAAAAACAAAAATACATGCACATACAGAAACTTAAGTGTTTGGAAATCTGAAGAACCCAGACACACAAAGAACAGTGCAGTGCCCAGAGGACAACAAGTCAAAGGTTACGGCTCATTAGAGCTGCGTCCCAACTGTGTAGTATATACTAGAGCTGAAACAATCACGTGATTAATCCATAAGTCAGCTGACAGAAAATGAACTATTTTTAATGTTTGATTGTTTATTTTCTTGCAAATTTCATGGCAAATGTGAATATTTGATTGTTTCCTTATTCTTCTATATTAAACCAAATATCAGCCAAATCAAAATGTTGTGATATCCAACAAGGACCAAACCATTAACAAAGAAAATAATTAACAGATTCATCAATAACAATAGGGATTAAGATTTTTTTTGTGTAACAAACTGGGGGGTTATTGAGGTGCATCTAGGGCTGGGCAATAAATCAATAATGATAATTATCGCAGTATAATTTTCCCTCAATAACAGCATAACAAAAGGTTCAATATATCGTCAATAAATGTTTGATTTAATTCATTTCAATCACAATCAAATTTGCACTAATTTTTTTCTATTAAGATATTTTGTTGAGATAAAGAGACTGAAAAAAAGATTTTACTTAGTTTTACTCAAGCATATAATTTAAAAAAAAGATCTTTTTCAATGTTCTTCCTCAGATTTTTAAGTAACCCACTATTTGGATTTAACAGTTTAAAAAAACACAACTAACCATCTGATTTCTTCACAAAGCAAAAATCAGCCTTTTAACTTGATAGAAATGATCATTTGACATTTACAGTGATAATTATTGATCGAATCGTATGAATTTTTTTTATCGTAATAAAATTTTGGGCCATCGCCCAGCCTTAGGTGCATCATGGGAAATGTAGGATCCAGTATTTTTGGAGCTCGACTCACTATGGACTAAAAGGGAAGGATCATCTCGACCTCTGCTGCTTTGATATTGATCATTCTCTCGCTAGTCCAGTGACTTTAGAACTTGTGTTGTACTCCCTTAATTTGCTGCTATTTTGATAATAGATTTATCATGTCAGTCATTTTTTAAGCAAAAATGCCAAACATTTGCTTGTTACAGCTTTTTCAGTGAGGATTTGCTACTTTTCTCTGTTTTATCTCTGTAAATTGAATATTTTTGGTTTGCTGTAAACTGATTGACATTTTAAATTAATCTGAGACATTGTATAGACAAAAGTAATTAATAAAATAATAGTTGGTTGCAGCCCTAATGCTTACTGACATTTAGAATAGCAGTTAATTCTACAATGTGAACAAATTACATTAGAGGAGAAACAATTAGTTGATAGTATTTTGACAATAAGACTTATGTTGCAGCCCTAATGCTTACGGACATATTTGAGAATGGCGGTTACATAATCAATGCCTTTTTTAGACTTGTATGCAGCATGGAATTAGGACACAGCTCTAAGGACCCTGAAGATGGCCGTTTGTCCATCCTTTCCCAACCTCAGTTGTCTTTTCTAGTTTCAGTACCTGTGTACCAACTACCCCCCTTCACAGTTCAGTTTTTTCCCCCAGACATCTTATAAATGTCCAGTTTCCATCGCCTCAGTCTGGTCGAAGCACCCAGCCGGCAACATTGATACATCATCAGATAAAACAAAACACTAACAAAGCAGACAGTCACAAATTAATGAGGCGATGATGACCAGCAATGAGGCACTAGGCTTTGCACACTGAACTACAGAGCTCCCTCTGCAGGAAGGGAGGCCTAATTTATTATCACTACTTTTTACCTACGCTTGCTTTCGTCCGTCTTTAAAACCCTAGCAGCAGAAATGTACAATCTATGCAATTTATGAAAAACGAGGGCTAGGGGTGGGAGTTTGTAAAAATTCACATTCATTCTTTCAACAAAACCTCAAGCCCCTCTGTACAAGAATTATTGCATTCACTGATCTATTTGCTGTCATACAAAAAAAATTACAAAACAATCACAAAGAAATTAGGAAAAAACAGGAACTGCATATTTAAAAATCACCACAATACTCCAATATATTATCATCCTTTAGACATTTTCTTTACATAATATATTTACATATTAGGCCAATTTTTTTCTAAAGAATTTGTTGAAAAAGAAGGTTGGGGAGCCAGGCAGACATAAAGGAGATGACGATGATAAAAAGGTTAATATTACAGATGGGCTGTGCCTAGACGGTGACGTTCCTCCATACCGCATACTGTCCTCTGTACACGTGTCAGGAACAAGTCCTCAGCTTTCACTCCTGCGCTTCCTCGCTCTCAGTAATGAGTTCACATGTGCCATGGAGCAAGGTCGATGGGTCTTTGGTGCAAATGTTCCTAGTCTTCTCTCGTTTCCCCTCCACCTCCTCTCAACCCCAATCCCCGTACTGAAAAGCAGTTAATTAAACGTATCACAAAATAATTAATCAACGCCGAACAAAGTAGAGCAGCCCTATACCTTGCCACACATTCAAGTACAAAGTAAAAAAAAAAAAATTAAAAGAAAATAATCAGAAAAAGAAATTAAGCAAGACGAACAGTCCTCAGGATAAACGCACAACAGTTCTGGAGCTAGCCAGATATGAAACTTCAACTTCCTCAACACAGGGGGGCGCTCTAATAAGAAGCGCTTGAGACCAAGTGCCAGATAAACAGCCCCCGTGTTCTTCATCAATGGTTGTTCAAGGTTTCTTCGCATTTGTTTTCCTAGAAGAGTTCATCATCATCATTATTTTTTTTGTAGTTTCTTGCCTTTTCTCAGGGCAAGTTTGTTCTTGATGTGTCCTCGCTTCCTCTTGGCGGTCTGGTCACAGGGACAGAAAGAAAAAAAAAAATCAAAAACAACCGTCTAATTAAAATCATTTTCATCTAGAATTTACATGATATAATTGGATTTTAATTACTTACATATCACTTCTGGCCCAGCAAACAGAGCCTATTACCTATGTACCCATCTAATGACCATGACGACTGAATATGATAAATTTACAGAAACAGGGAGTAACTCTGCTTCAATATATTGTTGATATAATCAAGTATTATTTATGACAGAAAATGTTTATATCATAAACATTCATTAAAGAGTAACTGTGAGTCAGTAGATTATAGGTAGTCACTCTGCTATACGTGTCCCAGGATATAGGTTTATTATAATATATTTTTTGTTATTTCCCACAGAAAATCCAGTGATTCTGTTTGAGCCCAGCTCAATAAATAAAATCTGTGGACAATGTATGATATGTCCTTGTACTCTTCCGAACTACAAGGCAGTGTCACATTCACCCTCCATCCCTTCTACATAACACTCCAACGTATGAAACTGAGTAGTAGTACTACACATACTACTCCTAATAAGCTATTAGTTTACAGTCCTGGTGAGTATAACAGTGTTTTGGGGAAATCCACATTCTCCNTTATATCTCCTGTTCTGCCTCCTTAAGATAAGTTAGTCTGTGAAGGTGGCTACTGGAGTCACTTTTACTGCTTTCTATGTCGGCCAGTGAAAAAGACTTCTTGAGAAGGGTTTCCTTGCAGTTTTTGGGTGCACTTTCCCTTCAATTATAAAATATGAATGAATATTTCTAAAACATGAATCACCTATTTAAAACAACAAAACAGGATGTCTTCTTGTACCTTCTTGGAGGTGTACTTCTGCTTGGGCACGACACTGCGAAGCTTGTGGTCCAATGCCTCTCTGTTGTCCAGGTTCTTGACCTTGTAGATCCTCACCAGCCAGTGCTCTGAGGTGAATGCCTCCTCCAGGTGTTTGAACTTGATATCCTTGTTGCCGATCTCGGCGTTGCGTGTGCGGTCGAAGCCAGGAGGCGTCCGGAAGTCCAGCTTGGGAGATGGATAAAGTTGTCAATAGACTACTTGCAAAGGACTTTTGACTTTTTGGGAAATAAATAGTTCAATGAAAGGATCGATACCACTCTCATATCTAAGTTGAACTAGGGGGTACAGCCAGCAGCCGGTTAGCTGCACTTAAAATAAAGACGGCAAACGGGGAAACAGCTAGCCTTCTTCTGTCTAAAGGTAACAAAATTCAAAATTGTCTGACACAAATTATTCATATGTCATTTATACACTACGGTCTTTGTTTTATATAAATTTGTTGTTATATAACGTTATTACTTAATTTGCTTTCCTTTCGGACAGAGCCAGGCTAGCAGTGTCCCCCCATTTCCAGTATTTATGCTAAGCTAAGCAGCTGCTGGCTGTAGCTTCATAATTTCCAGCAAGACAAAACTTTCAGAAAGAAATGTCAACTTATTCATTTGACAAAAACTGAAATCATAAATGGGGGAACTTTTCAGACGAAAAGTAACAATTATTTTACAAAGACATCTAAACTGCTACTTCATTTTAATTCCATCTCAGCCCACTGCAGTTTCACTAATTCAAACATTTGCGTTAAATCGATAAAAACAAGGACAAACAAAATTAGAAAAGAAAAACAAAATGTTTCATATCACTTTGATTACAGCCCACAGTCTGCCCTTTGGCAAGTATCACATTACACTTTGAATGAGCCACTTACAACCTCTTACTGACTGCTCCTCTTTCTGTGTCCTCGCACTTGATTTGCCCTTGTCACGTCTCAAAGCTTCAGTCTCCATCCACCTTCCCTTTATTATGTTTTTTTCTCCTGTTTTCTCCTCCCTCTTCAGTCTCTACTCTAACTCCACCTTCCCATCTACAGTACCCTTGACATCTCGTTCATGCCTTCAGGCTGCTTCAGAGGACACAGAGTGTGAAATATTAAATTATTATTTGTCACAATAGTTTAGTCTCTGCGTGCATTTTGTAGCCCTGCTCAACTTGTCATTTAAATGCTAAGAAAAGGAAGTAAATGAGTAGGTTTTTGAGGAGATATCAAGTCCCTGGTTGGATTCTATTCATTACATACTTCCTAGTATGCATCACCAGTATTATCCTTTAATCCCACTCACCTCTGCAAACTGCATCGCCAACTATCCTGTATGGTTCACTCCTTTCTACTTATTGTCTTTTTCCTGATGTCCTCTAAGCCTCCGTTTCCCCTTGTCACATTCTGTTTCTGTGAACCTAATCTACCCCTCCCTACTCTGACTCCGTTTCCTCCTTCACTTGCTGGGCTCCCTCCCTCCTGTCCTCCGTCTCCTGTGCCTAAGTCTCTGCATCTCTTTCCCCCTGAAACAGCGCTGTGAGCTGCACAGAGCTTTGGCTGTCTGTCTGTGGATGGCTGCTGCATTGATTCTCCCTTCTCAGCTGAGCTGTTGGGCGCATCTACAGCAGGGATGTAAGCACCTGGCAAGAAGGATCCCTCTCATCTCGCCACTGCTACCTGCCAGAAGTAGCCGTGGCACATTTCAAAGCTTCCGCCAATCCTTCATATCCCTCTTCCATGCCTCCCCCCTCCCAAAAACCTTTCCGATCTTCAGGAGCTCCCCAAGGCATTGCTTAAATCCTCTTCTGCCTGTCTGTCACCCAGCTCTGCTTTTAAGATACAGTAGCAAGAAGTTTTACACCTTTGGTGGTGGCAGCTGCTTGTTATTCTCTGGTAAAGCTCCGTGCTGCATAATATACAGTAGCTGTACTTTTTACTTCTTTGGTGATGGCAGCTGCTTGTCACTTTCTGATCTTGGCACAGAGCTGAAACTCATTATTTGTACCTCCGAAGTTGAAAAAAACCCCAACAAAAATTCTCTCTCTCATTCTCTAGCCTTGACCTCACCTGAAGATGAGGAAAAAAAGGGTCAAAGACATGCAGAGGTGTAAAGTTTTTGACAATGTTATTTGTCCAGTCGATAATTAGAACTTCTATCCTCACCTGCATTTCACCAAATCGATAATAGGACATCTTGTACATGAGGCAGTTGAGCAGAGTTGGTGAACCGGCTTTGTCCACTCTGAACTCTCCCTGAGGGGTGAAGTAGTCGCTCTCCTAAAGACAACAAGGATGAAAGTGAGATTGTGTTTCAGAAAGAAGAACATGGTGAAGTAATTTAGTAGCACAAGCAGCAAGAACTCAGTGACTGGACATGATGAAAACAGTGGATGGCATATGTGGGATACAAATAAATAAATGATATCACTTAAAATAGATTAAAAATACTGTCTTTGCATAGACATAACAAATGTTATCCCACACTTTAGAAATTACTAATTTTACAACAATACAATAGAGTGTTAATTTTTTGTTACACCTAAAACCAGAAACCAGTGCGTGTGCACATGCAAGTTTTGGGTAATGCACTTATTAACTTGATTTGGTTTTTGTACGGATTGAACATAACCTGTAGTGATCTTTGGAGGTGCTGTTTTTGCGGCATGCGGACAGATCCAGGCTAGCTATTCCTCCTTATTTGTTAGCCAAGCAAACCATCTGCTGGCTGTAGCTTCATATTTACCACACAGAGATGAGAGTGGTATCCATCTTGTCATCTAACTCTCTGCAAGAAATTCTGAACTACTGCTTTAAGCAAATGGGTTACAGAGAAGGGGAAGGAGACCAGGAAAACATGGTTTCCTCAGCTAGATTTCTTCTTGGCCATGTTTACTGTAGCTGGGTTTTCCATTCTACATGTATGCATGACAAAGACTTTACAGTGGCAAAGCGCAGCTGTTTGTGTCGCATTTTCCAATAGGCAGGGTGTCGCTTACTTTATAAAGGTCAAACTTCTGAATGTGTTTTTGAGGCTGTTATGACCTAGCTGCAGCCATTCACGAAGTGCTGTATGTTGACAATTCGAGCCAGCAAAAAGTAAAAGAAAACGGGGACGACATGAAAATCTCAATTAGATATATTCCTGCATTAAAAAACTGTTCTAGTTACTGTTCTGTCTTCAGCTTGTTCTCCAGGTTGAGGATAACATGAAAGCACCACAATGGGCTGAGCACAGTCTGTCCTTGAGCACAGTTATAAAGAGCGAGAGTGTGCGAGTGAAGAGGAAACATTGATTTCACTGCTGTGCAAGTCTCTGCTACATGGTTTCCTGGAGAATAGCTGCAGTGACACACTCACCCTGATGTCCTTGGGGTGCTCTCCCTCTGCTATCCTCACCATCCACAGGAACTTGTTTATATCGTCTCCTGAGTAGCCGATGACACCCCCAAAGATAATCAGCACGTAGTCCACGTCCAATGACCTCATGATTTTGTAGGCTGCACTCTCGTTGGATGACATGGCTTTCCCCACCTAAAATCAGTGATCAAGAATGACAACAAGGCCTACTGTAAGTGGGGTTTCCTGTTTCACAAGACGTGATTTGATACAGGGACGGCAAAAAAAACAGGGATTATTAAACAGGGATCCATCTTACATTCTCTGTAATTACATTTCCTATGGACAAATGCTGAAGAGACAACAGGCAGCAGGTAGAAAGCAAGAGAGAAGAAAGCTAGAGGGCTTTAACAGACTTAACTAAAAGACACAAACATTCCTCTACATTTGGCAGCTTAGAGAGAAAAAATAAATCAAACCCACAGACTCTGACAGCAATTAACTGAAATCCCCCTTCAGTGTAAATTCAATGGGAAAAGTTTGAGCAAACAAGATTATCTGGATTGTTGGAAGGAGCGGTTTTATACAAAGTGGCAATTACATAAAAATTGAGTGAAGAGCTTGCTAATCATCCAGTGGCTGCAAGAAGGAATCATTCATTTCCCTGTGTGTGCATGAAGCCAAAGAGTGAACCAGGAAGAGAGCAAAGAGAGGAAGACGAGAAACAGAATAAGTCAGACAAGAGAGAAACGGGGGGCTCACCAGTGCTATATGACTGTTGTTCCACGTGTTATTATCTACCAGCGTGGTCCTGTTGGCCATGCCGGCTATTTGGTAGCCGTAGTCCCACCACGACATGACGCGTGCATGCTCGTCTGTGTTCTGTCTCAACCAGTAGTATGCCTCCCTGAAGTCGTCCAGGATGTTGCGCGTCCTAACAAGGAAAATAACATTGACAGGTAACAGCCTTGACAGGCATATGGCTGAGGAGACTATTAATATTTAATTTAAGACTTTGAATCAGAAAGGCAACAACAGCTGAAAATAGAGCATCCGTGCATAATAATCGGAGGGTTAAAAAACACCTCACACTTTGAACATTCATGTCCTAATTTTACCTCGAGCAGCGGGAGCAGACAGAAAAGCCAGGCAACCAATTAACCGTAGGTAGGGTAATCATTTTATGTCTGTGTGTGCATTTTTTGCGCGAGTGTGTGGGTGTATATGTGCGAGAGGAAAAGAGCAGAGTGACAGCTATGCTGCTCCCAGTAGCGCAGCAAAACCATTGTCTGAGAACTGCCATGGTGTCATTAATATATGTATGAGAAATTGCTTCTTCTATTTAGTCTTGGTCTTCAATATTTCCTCTCTAATGCTTAAAGAGAATAATTATGCCTGTAAAGAAGCTCAGAGAGAATAATATATCAGCTTTTTGAGACGGTCCACAGATGTTTTCTGTGACCTAGAAACTCTAAGCAATCATAATACTGCTTATAGGTGCAGATATCAATATTTCCACAAACCTCTTTTGAAAGATACATATGCTCCCTCTATGCTGCTGCTCTGTGTGTTCTTGCATACTGACACACATGCTCATTTGCATACAAGGTGGAACAATCCAGACCTCTGCATCATTAGCTATGACTAGATGTTTTTGCTTGGCTCCTTCCGGTTATTTGACATCCATTAACACATTAAAACTGAAATGTGTGCGCGTAATTCGTACCCGTCGTGGTTGTACGAGGCGAGCACCACGCTGGGACTGGAGTAGGCGTTGCTGGTGACCCAGGTGCAATGCACGGCGAACATCATCAGCAGCATCAGCATGAGCATGGTGACGATGGACTTGATGTTTGGACCCAAGCCTTCCTCTGCCTTCTCCTGCTCTGACACATGTTTGCGCACTTTCCCAGCCTGCAGGGGGAGACAAACACAAAGATGGATGGCTTAGTCTGTAGCGTTTAGGGGAGATGAATTATTGAGTGAGATAAATTACTGAATGAATTAATTGAGCAAAGCATCTTAGAGCATCCAGAAGTTTTCTGTGCTGTGTGATAAGTTAATATTACTTTACACTGGCAGAAGAGAATTGTTGAGGCTATGAAAACTCATTACTACTGGCACATTACTAGTTTTTACCACACGCTTTTTAGCAGAAATGTGTGTCACAATGTGTGCAATTTTTATGTTTATTAACAGAAAAGCCTTCAAGCATAGTAAGCAAAATGTCCATCACTGTAATTTTTTCCACCTGTGCAGGACAGCGAGGATGTGCAACAAGCACTATCAACACAAGCAGACTTCCGACGTTCCTATCTTGATGTTCAAAAAGTGGATTAAACATGTCATTTTTTTAAGCTAAAATGGTATTTCAGCATGTGAACTGATGACAAGGTGGACTCGAATAGACAACACCACCGTTTGGTTCAACAGTGACAGCAGTCGAATCAAAATTCAAAAACAAAAACAAAAGTGAGACGGCTAAAATTATGTAAACGGCATCACACGGCTGCAGCTGAATCACAGTTTACACAAACTGCTGAGAAAAACTGGTGGGGAGTGACAAGGGAAGCTGGCAACATACAACTGATAAATCCAAACTGTAAAAGGTACAAAATATCTCAGTGACTGTCATTTTGCCTTTTCTTGTTTGCAGTGGTACTATAGTATTATGTGTTAGGTTTTATAGAGTCAAAATTCAAGCATTGTACTAAAATTACCTGTTGCAGGGCAATATAAAGTGCAAAGAATATGAATATTTCCTCAAGGAAAGCAACACTAGTATTATTTCTGTAGATAATGTGCATTTCACAGTTATTCTGTCTTTTCTTGTACCTTGTCATAAAGATTCCCAGAATTCCTCTTGTCGTCCTCGTCGCTGCTGTCTTCAGCCGGGGGTTTCTCCCTCTTTGTGTCGTCTCCCATGTAATGCTCAAAGACACTAGAGAAAGCCACTGCAGACAGCATGCACACCACCGGAGTCAGTGTCAGCATCAGACGCACCATCACGCCAGCAAAATACACCGCACTGATGGCATACAGGGCCACTGGAAGGAAGCAGGGGAAAAAAGGTGATGGGTGAGAGGTGGGGGTGTGGGGACAGAGGGAAAACAAAGTAGACAAAGGTCAGACAAGGAGAAAGACGGCATGAATGTAAAGGAGAGACAGGAAATAGGGCAGAGAGTGTGAGAAGGAGATAAAGACATGAAAAAGAGAAATTGAGTTGTTAAGAGCATCACAGCATAATCAGTCTATGTTGGCTCTGCAGAACTCAAAGCCTAAATGGCTGGCTGCTTTCCGTCCTTGGAAAGTGTCGACCCGGCTCAACAGGTGCATGGCTAATCAATAGTTGTAATAGGCTGATTAAGTCTGAGGGTGAAACAGACTGCTGAAGACTGTTTCTAGCATTCAAAGGTTCTCTGCCCTTGATCCTGGCTGTCTTACTCAGCAAACACAAGTTTAGTTTGAGTTGATGTTTAAAGAAGTTCAGACTGACCTCAGTGTTTTTCGTTCAGGCACGTGGATGTTTATGACTTATGATATACTATTATTCATGTTGATCATAGTTATCATAGTTAACTGTTAATAAAGCAGATAACTGACTAACAACAGGACAATTAGTTAATAAAAAGGCCATACCAGTTAAACTGACAAATAAGGAATAACACAAGAGAGTTGTGAAGTGGAAGGAGCTGTTTCAGGAACCCCTGGTTCTGGAAGTAAAAGTCATTCATGTTCTCCATAATACTGTTAGGTGGCTGACAGATGGAGCACTTCCAAGGCTGGGATGGACATGAAACATTGAATCATCAGCACAAAAGAAAAAAGATCAACTGTGTTAGGAAATATCAGATTCTGTGATAAAAAAAAAATTAAAAAGTCAAGGGCACAAGCCCTTACATAAAAAAGCAGGAAGTTAACTACGACTCCCAAGGTACATTTTGGCAACAAAAAAATACAATCACAGAGCTCAACGCTTCTGTGAAGCTCATGCTGTTGGGAATAATATAAAACAACGGTAATGATAATGTCTATAATAAATGTGTATACAGGCGATAGCAATAAACTAGGCATAACCTCAGGTTAGCAAAATACCCTTGCTAGCATCAGAGCACTTGTGTTTGTCACCACATGAATCTTATTCATACAACTTCAGGTCTGCTCAACATGCAGGACCCCCCTGACGGGGCCCCGCCGCCCAGTTTGAGAACCTCTGGCTTAGTGGGTGACCCACAGCTGCCCCAATGAATAAGCGTTCCGAGTTTGTACCTCTCTGAGTCAAGCTCTGAGGTACCGTAGTACCTCAGAGCCAGCCCTGATGCCAAATTGACTGAATCAGAAAGAGGCTACAGCCATGCTAGTGTCTGGTGCTCTACAACAGCATGCAAATATTTTGAAATCAAGCAGGTCTAATGTTTACCATGTTCTCCAAATACATTTATAATGTTAGCACATATTTCCCCCCCAAAATCGACAATTAAACATTTGACCCGATGCTGGAGCTAGAGGAAAAGTTATTGGCTCAACAAAGTTACTATATTTCATTTCGACAGGGACACAAATGTCTGTAACAGATTTCATGGCAATCCATCCAAAAGTTGAGATATTTTAGTCAGGACTATTCTGGAGTACCAACAAAAACACACTTCTGGAACCAGCAGTCCTTATCCTTTGTAACTCTAAATGTTGTATTAACAGTGGAAATTAAAGTTTTAAAGCCTATTTTCAAAAACTGCAAAGCTCTGATTAAATTAAATCTTCCTACCAAACACTCGTTCATCGTTGATGTTCTTGATACAGAACCAGAGGCCTGCTGGGAACGTGCAGACCAGGATGTGGAGGTCGAAGAAGAATGAGACCCACGTCGTCGGCTGGTGCTCCGACACAGACGCTATGATGGGGATGTGGATCTTAGCATAGCTGGGGTTAGAGGGAGGGAGGGAGAGTGAAGGGAGGGGGACAGAGAGAAGGAGGAGGGAGAGACATACAGGATGTAATTCATGTTGGGTTGAGCGCATTGGGAGTGTTGAGACAAATTATACAATAGATCCTCCTGATTAACTCTAGAATAATGAGGGAAAAAGATAATTTACCTCCCCAGCATACTTATGGTAAAATACGAACACATTTAGCACGAGAGATGAGTAATGTGTTGTTGTTTTTTTTGCTGTTTTTTCCCCCTCATATGTCTGTGTGTTCCCTACTTATTCATTTTGGGCTTTTACACAGCACTTTCTATACAATTTTAAATATTTCTCTTTAAAGTGTTTTGTGATTACAGCTGGGAAAGAGAAAATACACAGCACATTAAGGAATTAGTATCAGCCTCCAGAGGAAAGAGAATAAAAAAATCTATCCCATACTGCTTCAGTCAGCAAACGGGGGAGAATTGATTGGGTGTGCTGAAATATCAAACACGCTGCACTGCATTTGGAGAACACGGGGTGCCTGGTGCTATTTGGAAGTAAGACAATAGTTCAACACAAAGTCTGCTGTACTGTTTTCCCTGCTGGGATGGTGCGGAGGGGGGTTTATAGCCATCTTATAAAACACACACATGCACTCGATTGAACAAGTGTTTCATCGACAGCGAGAGTGTGAAGGTCAGCAGAGCTTACCCGGTGTCCCAAAGAGAGTAGAAACGGCCACTCCATGGAGCAATGTATCCTGAAGAAAGAAAAGCCAATCAATGAAGAAATATCCAACACTAGCCTTTTAAAGCTTTTCATTTGAGCCTTGGAACACGACGACCGTTGGTAGGTCTGCAGGAAGTCTGTTTAATTGTGTTAATGTAAAGATAAGCTTAGGAAAATCTATTAAAATGTTTTAGATAATTTCATTATCCTGTTATATCAAAATGTAATTATTTATATGGCAAACTGAACCCAACTGCGCAGCTCTGAATAAATAAAATGGTTAACCATCTGACCCACAGGCCTGGAAAAATGTGTAGCAAAGATTGCCTGAGGATAAACAATGGATGTCTACAGCACAGTTTTAATATTCATTGTGCAAAAAAATTGGAATATACTGTGTAATGTGTATCTAGTTATTCAAAGGCGCTGAAAACTTTGTTTCTGCTCTTACAAATTTTTCTATAATAAATATCCATGACTAAATAAGCAGCGATCTAGGGACAGCTCCAAAGTTCCATCCTTATGAAGAGTTTAATGGCACACTGTCGAGTTTTTGACCACTAGGAGCTCAATGGAGTTTTGTTCTTTTTGTCGGTACTGTGGACGGGTGCAAAGCAACATGACTGACATCCTGCCGGTGGTCTCACACTATTCCACTAATCAACAGTTGGTGGCAGTAATGTGCTAAAAAAATGCAGCAATGCACGACAGCAGCAGTGAAAAAGACGACAGCTAGAAAGCAAACATATGTGAACAAACCATAATATACAAAAAAAACAGGCTTTGGTAATAGTGTATGTGGAAGGAAATGCATTCAACGAATTTGTTAAACCTCAAGCATAAACATTGTGCATTTTGATGAGAAGCTTTTGGATGTAACCCTAACTTTTGTTTGATGAAATAACCAATATAGTATTAACGTAAACTGAAAATCTTAACCTCATCTTTTATTCAAGGCCCTGACAAGTTGTTTTCTCAAGCTCTTACTGTAACAGTCATTTGAAGCTCAGCAGCTAAGTAAACTGCCAACTCTGGTTCCAAACCAAGAAAAACTTGAGAGAATGTGTCAATGCTGAAAATGTATTCTATTGATGGCACTTAATTGCTGGAATTGACTTGTTTACAAACGTAACTGAAACTATTTAAGCTGCAAATTAGACCGCACAGGGCATTTTATGTGTGCATCCAAATGTCTTATTTTGCTGAAGCTTTGATCTGGAATACATTTCAGTTCTGAACTGTTGCCTGGAGGCTCTCACAGCTACTCACACGTTCATGTGTGCATACAGACAACACAAATAAAAGCATTGGCTCCATATTTAAAATTTTTTGACATGTTTGCACCAACATATAGCTGTACCATGTCCTTTGATGCTCTTTAAAAATAAAAAAGAAAGATTGTACCTAATGCATTTAATAATAATAATAATAATAATAATAGTAATAATAGTAATAATAATAATAATAATGATGACATAATCACAATCACATCATAAAAAACAGAGCACTTTTTAAATAAGATGTTGCAGAGCACTAAACCAAAGCAGGAAGAAAAATAAAGAAAAAGCAGTAATAGTGAGATGAAGGATATATTTTGAAAGGTGATTTAAAGTATGACACCATTTTAACCAATCAATACTTGGCTCCGTGCTCAAGATACTGAGGAAACCCACCCGGCTCCTCTGTTGCAGAGACGCTTATGAGATGAAAAAGTCTGCCAGACCAGAGAGGGACATACGCAGTTTCACTGCAAAACTGGCAAATCACCAGTCACTGAGCCCCACCGCTCAATTGAGACGGCTGACAGATCACAACGTTTACCAGACGTCCAGTTGAAGCCAGGATGCTCACAAGACTGGACTTCTGAACAGACTTCATAAGTGGGCAATCACTTCTAAAACAGGCAGGCAACCGATCTAAAGTCGCAAATTTTATTGTAGATGAAATGTGCCACCCTCTCTTTGCCCTGGGCAAAAGGCCTGGATGCAACAGCAACCGATCTGACATTTTGTCACTCCAGAGTACATAAAGGAAAGTAAATAATCTGCTTCCTTACTCAAGGTAAGAAAAGCAATATATGCTGGGTAAAAAACAGTCACATACTTTATTAAGTCTCATTACAAACTGCAGAAAAGGTACACACAACAGCCTAAGGGGAAAAGTGTGCTCTGTTCATACACTGTAAACTATATTAGCTTTTTTGGGACCTAATGCACAACTATTGTGTGATGCTGTAAAAAAAAAAAAAAAAAAGGTGGACTGTGGGCTTTTGTGCACAAAATTATCTAGCTCATGCTGCTTGGTGTATGTGATCTTAAATCTAACACTTTAGCAGGAGACAAAAAAAAAAAAATATATATAAAATCAATAAATAGAAAGGAGGAAACATTTGAAATGTCTGAGGCCGTCCACTGTGGCCAGGAACCCAGCCGGAGCTTACAATAATGAATAAAAACATTAACAAGGACAAAGTTCAACCAGCTGGACGTGCACATCAGGGTTCAACCAGGTCAGTCAAAAACAACACACAAGGTCATAAAAAAGGCACGCTGTAGCGCACAATCCTCCACCAACGCATAACAGTTCTCCAATTTGCTGAGCTGCAGCATCCGTATCAGTTTATATTTGTTTATCATTTGCCTTCCAGGTTTAATTCTCTGACAAACCAAACGCTTATTAGCAGCTCACTGGGGAGGCCTGGAAGTCAGACCATTGGGGGATAATATATGAACATACTGTAAAAAAAAATAAATTAAAAATTAATAAATAAAATGGCTTAAATCCCAGATCTGGATCACCATCAAAATCTAATCAACTGATCCTCACACAAAGGCTATCTGTCCACCAAATCTCAGCCAAATTCAGGGTGATTTCTAAAAAATTGTGCTGAACAGACAAACAGATCAAACAGATGGAGGTGAAAACATTAACCATCTTCTATTTTAGTACAAGCTATATTATGATGAGTGAGCTTGACACAGATACTCAATTAGTAGATAGTAGAAGTAAGTTGAAGAAGTTTGTTGACAGTAGCTTGGTTTAAACATTCGGCTATCATTAACAGACCGCTCATCTTCACCAACTACAGCTACATAACATCATACATTAGCCAACTTTATTGTACCTGATTTCCATGTGCAACTGCACAACCCAAAGGAAGTTTTAATTTAATTTTCTGACATTCACACAACTATTCAGGTTGCATTTGGGAGAGACATATTTCTTGGTTTGGGCAGGAAGATTTCAGATGTCATTAACCTAGACAAAGTCATATACTAACTATGTGAAAATATATTGTCAGGCTTGGCTTACATGGGAACTGGCACAGAAAGTTGTTCTATTGTATGATGTGAATGCAGTTGTGGGTATTGACGAGAAAATAATGTATACAGCCAGATAACCTATAATAGGATCTGTAACATCTTAACAATAGACACACATTACATGCAAGACATTCTGTAGTAGAACATTAATACAGGATTGTAGCCTTTTCATTTAAAATGTTACTTTTGTTGTTTTTCCTCCTTCATCCTTGTTGGATTAGCTGTTTATGTTCTGAAATATGTGTATTGATTAATGAGAAGTCTCTGCATTTGTCAAGCCATGATATTGCTTGCGACTGATTTTAACTGCTTACAAGGAGGGCCACAATTAATGATTATGTTTAATGTTATTGATTATTTCTAAAATTGATTTAGCTGTATAAAATGACAGAAACCCACAGACCAAGGTGATGTCTTCTATCTGCCTGCTTTGTCTGACTAACATTCAAAACCTGAAAACACTCCATTTATAATTACACCAGAGAAAAGCAGCAAATCCTCAAAACTGTGAAGCTGAAATCTAATTTTCTTTTTTGCATTTTTCTTAATAACTGACTTAATCGAATATTATGCTCCGAGTAATATTCTGCCAAACAAACTAATCAATTAAACGACTAATTGTTTAAGCTCTACTTACAAGGACAAAAAAATGCAATAAATGAGAAGGTTTATATGGAATGCACCATGTGCATCGTGACTAACCAATACTGTGAAACCGTATAAGCACACATACAGACCTGTGTATGTGAGATAGATCACGGTAAGGAAGACCACGCCAGCAGCAAGCGAGACTCCAAGGAAGAAGAGTGTCTGGAACTCCTGTCTGGTCAGCCTGTCCTTCAAGTACTGCAGGAAGGCGTAGGCTTGGAGAAGTGCAAACACACCTGAGGAAAGCCAAAAGACAGAAACAACAGAGTGAGCAAACATACAAAAGGAAACTCTCACTGAATATTTGAGGAGGCCCTGATTCATGCTGCCTCCTGCAGGGTACAAAGAGGGTTTTACGTGGTTAAGAAGCACCGTTGTCAGTTTGGCAGAATTCACCACAAAGCAGTTTGCTATAGCCCCTTTGGCTGTTCATGCAGATGTGAAAGACAAATACTGTGGGACAACATATTTCAAATGCATGAGACAGATTTGTGTGAATAAGCCCTTCTCCTTCCCTCGCCTTGACTTTTTTTTTTTCGCAGCCCCTTCGGTCACACTTCTTTCCTCCATTCCTTTGCTCTGTCACTTTCTCAGTGTCATTTTCTCCAGTGCGTCTCTTTGTTTGTATGGTGAATTCGATATAAAAAATTGAAAAGAGGCCCGCTTTCCCTCCCTTTCGTCACCTCCCATCCTTTGACAAACCTTGTGTGATATCGCTTCATTCCTCCACTAGCCCACCACCGCCGACGGCAGGTCTCACCCATTTCCAAGGTTAAGACCTGGCCTGTCTCCTGGAGAGTTGCCGTAGTGCTAACACGCTTGTCACTCTATGCCACCCTGCCTGCCTGCCTCAGGGGCCGACATCTCAAGGGTACCGACCATGACTCTGTCACTCTCTTCTTGTCTCCCACTGTACTCCCTGAATGCTACCACCAGATGTTTCGAGCAGCTGCTACCCTGGCGCCATGAAAATACACTTGCTCTTTGAGAAACAGAGAGAGAGTGGGGAGCCAGAAACAAATGATTTTTGGTGGTGCATTCTTCAATCCTCTCATAATTCCGTTTGCATTGTAGACACCTAGAAAAACAGGGACACTTCACTGTACGTCTGCTGCAGTGGTAAGAGAATTCACACTCTCAAAAAAAAAAAAAGGTGCTTCTCAGCTTCATAAAGCTGCCAACAACAGTCCTCTCTCAATCTGGATGTAAATGAACACAAGAATCATGCACATACATACGCACCCATCCGTGCTGTTGGGCAGCAGATGGGCCCACTCTTGAGAGGTGAAACTGAACGAGCTTTAATAAACTACCCACAAGCCAAAAATGAAAAGTACTTAAGTGCTAAACCCATATGGGTGGCAAGTGAAGCCACTTATTTTTTATTTTGTAAATGTATTCTGAGAAGGTCCTGTGTTCTTCCACACACCGAGCATGACTAACGCCGTTAGTGCAAGGGGATTCAATTCCCGCTGCAGTCGACCAATCTTAAAGTGTGTGCATCCACGGTTCTGTAAGGTGCTGTGGATAACAAGCAAGTGGCTTATGTAAAGTCACACCTTTAATACATCAGCCCGAACCTTTCCCCCCTGTGTTTTGCGGCATACATTTGTTGGCAGGGTCACGGCAAGTTGGAAGTAGACATGAAAGCGCCCAAATACAATCTCTGCACTGTATCCATGTGTCCTTGTATAAAACACAAACAGTGTTTATTTTATGTAACTTTAAATAGGAGTTTGTCATGCGGGGTTAAAATATGTAATTCAAAGTATGCATTATAACAAAAATCTGTGTATTAGCAAAAACAAATGTAGCATTAAACCTGCATTCTTTGATTTAAATCTGAATTAACTATTTATTCTGTCTTTTTAGACACTGAGCAGATATAGAGCAATATTAGCATTCATTTGGACTCGTAGTTCTTGTGATGAATAAAAGCCCAATATTCATCCTCCAACTTCAGAGGGAAATATTTAGCTACTTAATGCATGATTATGTTCACCAGCTAATATGTGGTGTACAGTGAGGAAAGGAGGCTGATGAGTGGCAACAGTGAAGCAAAACAGTAAAGTTAAAGCCCATGCCATCGCATACCTGTAAGAAGCTATGACATTTGTGAGAAAAGTATGACTATGTCGTAGTTTGGGAAGCAGCAACATTTTGCAAGATACACAGACTCATTGCACTCTGAATGTCATTTTGAAATGTTCTAGAAGAGAACTTGTTATTAGAAAGAATGCAGGATCAGCCACTCTAAGGTAGACAGGTTGGGGGACTTACCGGCAGCTGCCATGTGCTCGCTTGTCCTGATTGGCTGGAAGCCAACGAACGGTATCTGCATCGACAGTACGAGACCCACAATGTAGAAAGTGCTGTAAGCTGAGAACAGACAAACGAGAAAGAGAAACAGGGAGGGCAGACCAGATAAGAAGTCAAACAATCAAAATAATCTGTTGCTACTACTAAGAACCTTCTGTTCAACCGCTCCAGTCTGGGTCCCACTCAGGGAAATCAACTTCAATAGATGTATTTAAAGTCTATTGATTTTCACTGTCGCACCTCAGAGAGAGTAAATACAAAATAGCTAATCTAATGTCATTTACTGAGAAAATAGGAACTGGCTCGATGCAGTGTGCCGACGAGGCCTGGAGTGAGATGGCGGTGCTGAGAACAGTGCAACTCCCACCTTTGTAGCTGGGGGGAACCGATTCACAATTTGCAGTTTAATTAAGATTTCATACTCTTCCTGAAGAGTGTGCCGCATTTTGAAGAAGTTGTGACCGCCCTCAGCAATCTCATTCTCACACATCTGCTATTGACTCAAGACAGAGGGAGATGAATTGTGAGGGAATACTGACTGCAAGGAATTTTATTAAACCGGGATCTTCTTTTATTTCGTGTAAGGGTTGTCATGGAGAGACACCTGGGCTCTGAAAAGAGCGGCTGCAAAATGTGAAGAGGAGGGAAGGTGAAGAATATAGGAAGTGCAAGAAGACCTAATGTCTTTTATGTCAACAGAATACATCTAGAAATTAATTTCTCCATCTCTCTCTTACTACCAAAAGGTACAGGTTTGCTGGATTATGCTCTGGCTGCACATATCCTTGAGGAACAATGAAGGCGGGCGGACATTTTCCACTTCACCTAACAGCACTGCATCGTTGAAGAACCATTTGGAGATAGAGCAGACGTAGGCCAAATCTTTCTCACTATGAGGAGGCCATAATTTATTTTCAAAGCTCTCAAAGACTATGCTTTGCAGTTCCAACAAGTACTACATATAATCATGTGTAAAGGGTACTTGACATTGGTATAATTTTTCTTGACCACAACAAAAGTGTCTGCTGTCGTCAGCTCATAGCTAAGCTGACGACGGATGTGTGGAGTTCTGAGTCGCTGGATAATTTGCTGCCACGTGCTCTGTGAAACTGGGATGTTCTATCCTCTTCTCCAGCACTCTGCTCTGGTATTTGCAAAAAAAAAAAAGCAAATAAAGAGGATCAGGTAGCAGGTGGCTGCATTTACTGTTAAGTGGTGTGTGGGTGTGTGGATGTCTACACGGGCGATGATGGAACGCTTACAGTTGTGAGAGATGAGCACAGGCGTGACTGGGCATTTGAGCTTGTTTCAGGTTCAAATGCTTGGGCAACGATGTTGGTAGACACACAGGAAGGAGAAGTGGTTTGTCTGTTTATTGCATACATTTTTATTCTAATGGGAGAGGATCTGAAAACACATTTCAGCTACTGTACGTGGGGGAGTTTTAAACATCACAAGTGTGTGTGTGTGTGTTTGTGTGTGTGTGCCTTACCGATGTAGACTCTTCTGCTGTAGCGTTGCATCAGAAGCAGCACAAACACATGCAGAGGAATCAGGTTGATAATAAACACATAACCTCCCCATGCTGACACCTAGAACACACATACACATAAAACATGTCAGTCAGCCAACCAGGACATCCTCCCTTTCTTTTAAAAAAAATCTTTGACAATTAGAAAGAACTGTCCCATAAGATCAACTAATCTCCATTTTGCTTTTCTGTTTTAAATTAGATAACCCTGCTGAATGGAGGCTTTCCCTGTTTAAACGCTACACATTAGCTTTGCAGGAAAGATGTCAGGTTTGCCTCAGTGATGGGAGCTAATTAAAACGAAGTCTAGCAGAGCCACAAAAGGTTTTCCATATTGTTGCCTTCCTAGATAAACCGAAGTGATCCTTTACAGGTGAGGACATTCTCCTACTTCTTAAGCTAAAAAAATGTCTGCATGGGAATGCAATTTAAAGTCTGCCACAATGGTGCATTGCTGAGCAATTATAAGTAACTGTAGCTTGTGAATTCAGTGCTGTTTTTAGCTCCCCAATCCCAAAAGTTCGACCACCAAAACCATCCGCAAAGCTGAATAGGTTTATTCCAATCAGGCAAATTTCTACCACTTCAAATAGTACCTCTGTTCATACATGATGGCCAGCAATTATTTTCATTACCAATTTCTCTGCTGATTACTTTGTCAATTGATCAAATAATTGTCTAGTTTATGAAATGCCAAAAGCGCCCCGCGGTAATGTCTTCAAATGTCTTGTCCAACCAACAGTCTGAAACCCAAAGATAATTAGGTTACAATTATATAAAACAGAAAGAAAAGCAGCAACTCCTCACATTTGAGAAGCTTGAACCATTAAATGTTTGGCATTTTTAGTTAAAAAATGAATGAAATGATTAATCAATTCTCAAAATAGCAAAAGATCCAGGTGTCAGCTGGTTGACAAATCAACTCATTGTTGTAGCTCCAATATTCTGTACTGTAAGTAAAAGCAAAAATTGATTAAGTGGAAAATGTGACTATCATATGAACTCTTTTTTCAAACAATTTGAATTTAAAAAGCAGCCCTTCTCACATGCATGCACCCCTGCACAAAAATCACCTCGCACACCTTGAAAGTTATCGTTCAAGAGCGGTTGTAAAAACATCTTACTGGCTCTTCCCTATTAGACACAAGCACACAGCTATAAAAGCCTGACGTATATAGAATCTATAAAAACTAGGCAATCATACTTTACATGTTAGATGTAAAAATGTAAGATGCTCCAATAACTTTAAAAGCTCCACTAAAATTATACTTCAACCAACTTTGAGGTCCGCTAAGTATCTCAGTGCTGAAGGTGGGGGCAATAAAACGACTCTACAAAAACATCATTGACAAGCTTTCAATTTCCTATACTTGACTACAGCAAAGGGCAAATGGAAACCGTGAGAGCACTAGACCGACGGACTTGAGAGCATAGAGAAAGAGTGAAAGAGCAAGTGTGTTCAGAGAAAGAAAGCAAGACCAAAGAAAAGAGAAAAGAAAGTACTACAAAGTGAAACAGAGAAAGGGGGAGAGACAGCAGGAGAGGGAGAGTGAATGAAACAGGAAAAAAGGTTGCAAAGAGGCAAATTGTTTGATCCTTTTCGCAGCAGCTCATCAGAAAGAGCCCCACTGCACCTGCTAAGTATAATGATGACAAACGAGCGCCTCGCATCTAATTGATAAAAACATTAATATGCTACATTAATGCAGAGTGAAAGAAAGAAACTTGCTGAATGGTTGGGTGCAATTATCTTTTGGCAGTCATTTGCATCTGTTCTTTCTGATGGTGGCAGCCAATTAGTAGCATGTGAACCGTAACCTGAATGAATACCAGAAATGACTTAAATTTAAGGCTCATTTTCAGTGTTGACACAGGGGCGGCTGATCAAGTCTACTGCTGAATGGCTGGGAAATAATTGAAAACATAAGACTTTAAACACGGTGTGCAAGGCCCCTGTGGCTGCAAAACTTAATATCAAACATCTGCTATGTAAATGGAAGACGGACAAGTCACCCAGTCACTTAATAGATAGGCATGTTTGTGAAATCATGGCATGTGTTAATTAACAAAAACCATGCCACAGGCACCAGTGTTTCTCACGGTACACCTAATGAAAAAGCTTCTGTAGAAAATTGATCTCCGAGCTAGACTCTCTGGTATCCGTGAGGCGCATTATTGACTGAGAATCAAAGTCAACATTGTTTCTAAGGTTGTTTTTCCTTTTGGATACTTAACTGGGCAAAAGCGTTGCAGGCTCAACGCTATGTCAGAGGGATGAAAGATGTTGATCGGAGATATTCCCATTGTGACTATTTGCAAGTCTTCAGGGCAACTCAAAATGAAGATTACCAGCGGTTTTACTAAATTTACACACTAAAAAACTGGTTGTCTACTGTTGTGTTGCAGTTATATTGTTTGCAGAGTTTTCAGTGTGGGTTTAAAAAAAATAGAGTTAAATTTGGCATTAAAGCATTAAGTTTCATCACACAAGGTTGTACAATGATAAATTAAGCACCATGTTGAATATATCCATTTCTAAACAAGACTACAGCCATGCTACCTGCTCTCTAAAGCTGCACTTAGGAACAGTGGAGCTTTAACGTCGGCATGCTAACATGCTCTCCATGATATTGTGAATATGTTGATGTTGCTTGATTAATTATTAGGTCATACACCAAAGTATTGGACAATAATAATTTTGACATGATGATGGCACTACAGATAGACATCAGGCAATAGTTGGGCAATAATAGTTGTTGAAATATTTTGCTAGCATGGCTAAATAATTCATAAGTTATAAATACTATTTAGATATTGGCCTGAACAGTGTAGTCAAGTCACAGATTGGTAATTATGGTAGCTTCATTATGACGTGAAACTGACAGCAGCGTCTATTAATCAGCAAACTTTTCAAGTCTTTAGAATAAATGGTCAAACAAGCAGAGTTCACAATCAACTGGAAGAAAAAAGAATGACATAAACTGGCCATCTGGTCACATTAGGGGACCATGCAAAGATGAATGCCCATGACAAAAACCAAAACGGTCTGTGTATGTGTGTGCACATGATCAAGTTTTATTTCAAATTATGGTTCTAGCAGCCAGACCTCTGACCATGCCATGGGCTAAAAGCTGAGGGCAGGAATCAGAAAATGTTTGGAGCAAAGTCTTTTAGCTGTTATCACTTTACAATTCATACCAAGCTTATCTGATGACCTCAGGGTCATGCTGAAGAGGATATAGAGAACACAGCATGCAATAGGGACAGGGGGGTTACTCTGTGGGTCTGTACATTTCTATTTGCATGTACAAGCATTTGCAGCCTGCCTATGTGCAAGTTGGGCGTCATTCTGTCCATTTGTGTAAATTAATATGAATGCTTTTCTGTTTACATGTGCAATTATTCTCTAACTACACCCTCTCTAACACCAGCAGTGACTTTCTGGTTCATTAAGATGGCTTACATAAAAAAGACAGACTACTCTGTGTATCTACTGTAGAGTCCACTGTTAGAAAGTATGTCTGTATGTGTCTCAAGCGCCAACCTCTGGGGCTGAAAGATTAAGCCAAAGTGCCAAGTTCATCTAATCTATTTATCCAACTTTCCAGCAGAATTAAACATGTTTACAGCCTCATACAAACCCACCCATTTAAATGATATTAGGGCTCAAAGTTATATATAACGACTCATTGCCCATTTTTGGATAAGCTGGCTAAGAGATGCTAGCAGTTACAGCTTAGAACTAAATGTTAACATCAGCATGCTAACATGTTCATAATGACAATGTTAACACGCTGATATTTAGTATAATGTTTAACATGTTCACCATCTTATTTTAGCCGTGTTAGCATGCTAATATTTATTAATTTGCACTGAAGTATAACTTAGGCTAATGGGAGTATTTGGTCTTAAACCGAAGTATCATACATTAAACTTTGAGCAGATGATGGAATTAGATAGAAAATCAGAGGATCACCTAAGTTATCACATTTCATTCAGAGGGGAGTGTGAATGTTTGTTCCAGCTTTTTAGGTACAGACATTCAAACATTGCTGAGACATCAGAGGAAGGTTAAAATCAAGGGCAACTGGACTTGTGTGAAGATACTCAAAAACATTTTACCTCTCAACCAAGAGGCTTCTTGAGCTCTGACTGACTGGTTGGGAATCCCAGATTTTTAGCCTCTGTGGGGTCATTATCAAGGAGACGGATACTGTTTGGTCCGTTAGTGCTGCTAGCTGGTCGCCTCTTGGATGAGAGGCGATTTTAACCTTCCTTGGATAACTATGATCTACTGAGAGGCTTTAGACATCAAGACAATTCACTCGAAACCACAAATGTCAACGTCATGTTGGCACTAGAGGAAAAGTCAGAGGATTGCCAAAGTGATTAGGATACATCTTCTGTGGAACATAATCTTGTAGATGTTAAGATATTTCAGAGGAGAGCTAACACTTTGACTGGCTGATGGGGATATCAGCAGGCTTCATCCTCTGTAGGGCATTGACGCCTGTACAAAATTTCATGGCAATCCATCCATTAGTTGCTGATACTTCAGTCTGGACCAAAATGGTGGACCAACTGACCACTGACATCCTTAGAGCTATGCCGCCAGCATGGCTAACAAATCAAAGAAACTTATATTATTTACCTGAGTGAGCCTTGTTTTCAGAGCACTGAATCAATACTTGATTAAGCCAAAGAGCTTTTGGCATGCCCCAATGATAAAGGCTGCACTGCTAAAGGGGACTGTGGAGGGTTTAGAGAGAAAAGTAAGCCAAAGCTTTGGGAACAAATGTTGATCCATGCATCTGCTTTTGCTCTGTCCTCTGTTTTCCCCCCTCACCTACTCAACCTCAACCCCTGGAGGGATGAAAGAACGATGTTGCCATGCAGAATGGTTCCTGTGGCTCCTGTCCATCAGTAGGTCCTGCAGCTCTGATCCTCTTCTTAATCTCGTCCTTCTCTGTCCTCTCCTATCTGATTATGCCAATATCCAGGCAGGGGATCTCTACCTCTGTCTCCATATCTGCTTTACAAGTGTCACATTCGTTTAAGCCCCACGGGAAAAGGTAGCCTTGGCTATATCCTGAATAAATTGACAGTATAAGGTGATGGGTTTATAAAAAAGTAGGGGTGGGTCAACGAGTGTATGACAGTGGGGGCTGTCAGTGGTGTTGAAACATACAAGCCTAGTTTGTTGCTTGCTGCTGGGGGACTCATCTGCAACAGTGGGTGGGCTGCAGATGCAGTACAGAGGAACATCACATCGCCGGAGAGAGGTTGTGAGAAAGAAAGTAGTAATAAGGAGAAAGAAACAAGGAGACTCAATGTTCCTATTGCTGCTGACTAGGAAAGTGCAGTTGCAAGTTACACATCACAATATGTTCTCTTTCATGTCTAACCGTATTGGTGNCCCCCACCTTATCTTTCCACACCTCTCTCCATTCCTTTGTCTCTGTGCATCTCCATCCTCTGTTTTGTCTCCTATTCTATTCATCTTTCCATCAATCCCCTCTCCCTCTCTCGTATCCCCCTCACCCCTCCTTGATGCCGTGGCCCAGTGTGATCGATGAAGCTGGATTTTGGTAATCTGTTTCATTTGATATCTGTCTCACTGCCGGCCACAGAGATTAAGCCGGGAATGAGCAAGAAGCTGGAGATTTTCATAGGCGCTCAAGCTCCCTCACACACACACACACGCAAACAATCTGTCGCTGAGGCAGTGTGCCTGGATCGTCTTTTTATCTCATCTCTCTCATCAACTCCCTGATGGGCTGGTGCCCGAATTCATAAATAATGCAGAAAACACTGGCTGAACTTCCCTTTTACCATGAATTGCCAGGTCCATGCTGGAAACATTACCGTCTCAGTAGCAGGGTTAATCATCAAGATTCACCTCTGAATTCATAACTAGCACCAAATACATATAACCTGAGGTCTGTTGCAAAACATGCTTTTCAGTTCCACTTATTACCTCACAAATGTAATTTAACTATGAGGAAAAGTATAAAAATCACTAAATATTTTGGGTATGGGTCCTAAATGGACGTTTGAGCCTGCGTCACCTCAGTTTTTGAGAGATGGCACAGCGGAACAACAACTCATAAGTTGATCAATAATTATAATTCATATTGATAAAAAAAGTCATGTAAATGTATATCAAGTAAGTCTGCCCAGTGTGTTTTTGTGTGAACTATTCTTACCATGTAGAAATAGCAGAGACAACAGCCAATGGTCCAGAATACAGAGCCTGTCTTCACTGATTTCACCTACAGTGAGAGAAATAGAGAGATCATAAAATGAGTCACAGCAGTATGGTAGCCACATGTGCTTCAACATCAAATAAGACATGGGAGATCCACAGTTTGTATTTCAGGGACAATAGAAACTAAAAGCACCACTGCTTGCACATATTCTCTGATAATGACAAGGTGTTATCCTTACAGTAGAAAAATTTTAAATCTGCACTGAATGCAGGCTGTCCTCTATACTAAAACTTCACTATTTGTTTGATGTTCTCCCATTGCTGAAACACTAGACAGAGATTTAACAGTGAATTAAGACATTTTGAAACTGTAATGGGAAAAGTGCAAAATCAACTTGCAGAATGGGTTGAAAGCCGACAAAAATGCATATTTTGTTCATCTTTAAAAGTAGTTTAATGATCACAGCTTAATGACCATAGCAGATATAAAACAGCCAGCTGTGGTGAGAGAGAGGATGAGAGGAAAGCGGATCCGACTAGACCAACGAAAACATCTTGTAAACAAGCTCTCTTTCCCCTCCACAGGCCGATAAAGCAGACAAGTGTACACATTAACATTTAAAAACACACTGACAATAAAAAATTACTTGCGCGCACACAAACACACACACAAAATAAAAGATGCATTTCACAGTGACCATTCAAAATACCACACCAAGGGTTGGAGGTAGGGTAACGGCTACTATCAGTGGCAAGAGGTAAGGGGAGGTTTATCAATAAGCTCAATCGCATCCAACAATGCTTGAGATTTGCTGATGAGGCGGAATCAAGCTGGTCTGAGGTGGTCTTGCCTGGCCCAAATACCCAGTATGAGCTTAGACAGACCCCTGGATCAGCCACCAGTAAATCAACAGCACAGAGACACACACAGCTAAATACTGTAGGTGCATGCAGAAATAAACCACCCACAAGCAGTGTTTTCCCTGTGTTGAGGTGGGTCACAGTAAGTAGGTCTTTGGTGACCTGATTATCATTTTCTCCAACAAGAAGGTGAAACTTTTGTTCCTCCATTTTACACACTGGTTGCTCTATTTGCATGGACGTAACAGGACAAAAGCCCCATTTAGATGAAATTTATTTAAATTTATGTGGTGATTTTAATGTGCTAGTGACTGATTTTGATCCCGTCAAAATGTCTGACTTTTAGAATAGGATTTTGCTCATTTCAGTCAACTCATACAATGAAGGAAAAAAGTAAAGAAACTTTATAGAACCAAACAGCCCTAAGCTCATTAAATGGGTGGTTGTATTATCCTTTTACAGCTGATTCTGTCTGTTGGCCTTTCTTTAGCACAGCAGAACTGACTTTATGTGAAGTGAGCTAGCTAAATGTATTTAATGCTGTTGCAGATACAAGCCCATTTGTTATTGTAAAAAGCATAGTCCTCAATAATCGACATTTAAGTACTATCTCTGTACATTGTAGCTAAATAATTAAATGATAAATAATGCTTTAAACACAATACTAAGCCTTCTGGTAATAAAAGTCACATGGTTGTCCCCGCAACATATCATCGTCTTACAGACTCAGCTTCTGTAGGTTTGCAGGTGGCTAAAATGTCGACTAGAACGATGACTAATATGAGGGAAAATATACAATATCTTTATCCACCTCCCAGTAAAATATTAATCCTGTCCGAATGGGGCTTAAGTTGTAGCTTACACTTGGGTGCCAGTTTATTAGGTACACCTATCTGAAAATACTGTAGTCTAGTACAACAGTCCTGCAATAAATCCTACCTTCATATAGGCTTTAACATTAAGTTTTGGTTGAAAATGTTTTAAAGAGGTGTTGATTCAACTTCTAATAACTAGCTTACTAGGAGGCTGCACTCTGTGCTGTTGCTGAGCTGTGCTTTACTGAGAGAGGTTTCTAATATTGAGTATCCTCACTGATATAAATGGGGTGGACAATATGTTGGAAATACCTCTCAGTGTAATGCGATACAATTCAATACCACTACTGCTGCCTCTGAAAATTACAACCTTAAAGTGGAATCAACAACAACAAAAACTGAACATTACTCCTGTCATGAAGGAAGGATTTATCCCAAGGCTGTTTTATTATACTGCATTAGTTTTAGCTTATGTATACTGCCAAAGGTACAGCGACCAAAACACCTTCTCCAGAAAACCATGCTGAGTCTGCTTCTTTCGTTTAAAAGTGATAAGATTAGGAAGAGAACAGATTAGGACTTCAGTTACTGTACAAACTGCTACGGTTTTTTGGACAATATTCGCACTCACAATGGGCCAAAGCTAGCATGCAGCCCTGTGCTGTCTATTTCAAGCCATGTTCAAATGCTGCATCAACCCCTTCTTCCAACTGCCCTCCGAGCCACCACTCTCTTTGTGAAGACAAAGAAGTCACACAGTGTGATACCAGTTCAGCTAATTAAATGCGAGCCAAGAGAAAGAGTGGAATTACTGTTACAACAATGTAGGGATAGTGCACGAGGTTACGGCAAGGGAGGGTGGCATTGCAACTCTGTGTGTGTATGTGTGTGTATTTATGTTACCATGGGCTATGGTGTTAGAAAGAGCAGCTCTCCTGGGTGTGAGTGGATTCAATTATAGATTATGGAAGGGTGTGTGAGTGTTTGGGTGATGGGGGGTGAACACAGATTAAGCAAGTGGAGTTGAATGGGTTATTAGCAAAAATAAATGAAGAAGTCGTATAATGAAGACTGCACAACTTTTTTTTTTGCCATGTGAAGGAGAGGATTGGGGGTAAACAGACAAGGAAGAGATACAGGGAAAGAAAGCAAGGCAGGAAGAACAAGAAAGAAGAGGCAGAAGGCAAAACACAGCAGGAGCAGAACAACGGCAGGGACAAAAGAAGACAGACAATTAAAGTGAGACAAGATGGGAAAAAGACGAAGAGGAGGAAAGAAAAGCGCAAAGACAAATCTGGGTAAATGAGACTGATAATGGGAAGCAGTGGTGCATGGCCAGGATGATTGTTTTTCAGGGCCCTTGCCAAATAGAACAGAGGAGGGGGATTTTTTCCAGAGGCAGTGATGGCAGCTGCAAGGAACACCTGCATCACTTGGAGATTGCTTGAGATATTGATCATACACACGAGATGACAAGAAGCCATTATGATAGTGCTGAGAGAAAGGTGTCCCCAACACACCCTAATACACATTTCCTGCAGTGAGACAAATGGTTTGGTGACAGTTTTTGGATGAGTCCAGAAAAGTTAAATGGTGATTTTTGGCTACTCGTGCAGAGTTTAAAAAATTCTAATGGACACAAAAGGTAAACACCTCAGGTGCATTACACAAATATTACAACTGTTAAGCCAATTGTAATAAGAATTTGGGAGTAATGACTGATCTGGCACCATTTTGCCATGATTTATTCATTGTTCTTATTCATGTGATTTAAAATATTTACAAAAATTGGAATCAGAAAAGGCTACAGCACGTGTGAACGGAAGTATCATTTTAAATTCTGAATGACTAGAGTACTTTTAGAGAGTAGAGAATATGATTTCATAGTGCAGTTCATTCAGACTTCAATGCAGAGACAGGGTTCACCTGGAGTTCACCTTTTACATAGTTCACTTATTTGCAACTCTGTGCTGACTTTGCAGTTCTTGTTGCCCAACTCTTTCAATTTGTCTTAAAGTTTTGTGACTTTCCTTTTTTCCTTGCTCTCTGTGCAAACTGAAATATAAATTAGGCAAACTGTCTTGATAGATGTAGTTTTGTTATGATCATGCAATTTGTCAATCATTGCTATCTTATCATAATCTACCTGTTAAATGTATTGAACCTTTGTTCTAAAAAAAACCCCTTCAATATGTGCTCCTTTCTGACTTTAGAGACAGAAATTCTGTGCATGTTGGAGGGAATGATCGTTACCTGTTTTCTTTACTGCTTTCAATAATCCATGGGTTTGTTCATAGTAGTATTTTGATGTCAGGAATATACTTTATTTTAAGTTTCATTTGTTTCCAGTGAGATATTGACTTTATATTTTTATTTTGATGCTGTAAACTTTAGTTAAGTTATAATAAAATATTAAATTTGATTACTGTTCTGAATTTATTCTTTTTTAAATAATATATTTTTAAAAGGCAATTATTTAGTAATTAGAGTATAGATAAAGAACAGAACAAATAATATCAATAAATGTATCAATAAAATCCTAACAATATAAAATAAATACAATATGGCAGCAGGTAAAGACAAAGTTTATGATAATTTATCACTCATACTTTAAGTAAATCTCTGGGATGGATCTCTAATTCATTTAATTTACTATTTGTAAGCATTAAACATGACAATTAACTGTAATCTTGTAATTTTTAAGAACGATTTGTTTTGAGTTTGTGATATGCTAAATATTAATACCAAGATTTAAGATTTTACAGCAAATCTATATCTGTTCTAAATATCAGTCATCTAATTCGTTACTAATGAATGGGATCGGCGCACATCGGTCAATCCCTATTTCATAGAGTAAATTACACACAGGCTTTACAGATCAAAACAGTTTCCTTGAAATATGATTTAAAAATATCTGTAATGACAGTGACATAGTGTATTAAAAGCAATTCAAATTCTGTGTGGTTTATTTTTGTTATACGTATAAAATCCTGTATGTATATACACATGTGCATAATTCACTAAGTATGTTTGGCTCCCAAATATGCACTGTACGTTGTAGGATGTCAGCTCTCCCAGTGAGTAGCACTGTCAGCTGTTTGGTTTCACTCTGCTGAGCTGGTTCAGAGACAGAGCCAGTTGTGTTGTATCGGGACTTAAATTGTAGACACAACAGGCGTGCTCAGCCAGCCACCTGGACACTAAACTGTAGGTCATTGCCAGATCACTGACAGTGAGCGAGTTCAAAAAAGGGCCATAGAGCTGTCCGCGAGCATACTCGAGCCTAGTGACTCATACTACCTTGAAACCACATGTAGAGGATGCAGCCATGCATGATTTGACAAAGTGACATAAAGTGGGATGACTGAATCCTTGGACAGATAAAAAGGTCCCTTCTAACCCGGCGGCATCTGTACTGCCACACTTGTTACGCTGTGACAAACAGCGGTGAGGCATGGCATAACGAAATACCCACATCACTACTTGGTGGATGAAAGCCTCCACCACGCAGCGTGTCTTTACGCTAGAGCAAAAAGGGGAGATCAACACCTTGAAGGTAAAATAAAAAAAATTGGACAAATAACCCACAAGCTACTATTACCACTCGCTGAATGCCTGTGGCATGCATAATGAAAGCTCTTTTCTGCTCACTTACTGAAACACTCTTGGGTGAGGACAGAGTACCAGTTTTGCTGCTCACCAGTCTGTCTAATGTGAGGCGCCAACAGCCATCTAGCAAATTTGTGTCTCTGTGGGACATTTCCTTTGAGAATTCAAATGACAGTTAAATTATAGATATAAATTGCATAATCATATAAAAAATATATAGTTAACCTGGCAACAGAAGACTCTAAACTGTGAATTTAAATTAAAAATAGAAAACCAAAAGAAATAAAAGACCTAAAAAAAAAGAAAAAAGTAATATACAAAAATGTTTATGCTGCTTCTCACTTCCAACTGCCATTCCCATTTAATTGTCAAGCAGTACGAAGGATAAAGATTTTTGCAGCACCTACAACAACTTTGCTTCATTTGAAGGCCCAAATAAAGAGACATCTTTACACACAACGGCGATGTGAACAACATCAAGTGAGAAAACCTTAATTTCTGTGTGCACCAAGTAAAAATTTGTGACAATAATTCTCTGCGTTTGCATTGGTTGTGCAGATAGTTTAGGCTCAACGGTAGCCTGAATCTGTTACTGTGTGCTATGCAGTAACTGACTCACCAAACTATCAGCTAAGAAAGAGCATTTTTCTTGAATGCTAATGAGCAACATTGTATGGCCTCCAAATACACATCTACATAAATGTGGGACTCCTGCTGGTCTGCACTGTTTTTAACAAGATGTTTTTTTGTTTTGTTTTTTAACAGCTGCAGGGGGGTCATGTTTGAAAGCTGCGGGTATAATGGGAAAAAATCTGATTGTTTATTTGTCTGCTGTGTTTATGTAACTCTTGATTGATATGTCTCCCTACAGCTACAAAGCCACAGTTACAGTCAATAATCGATAGGAATGAATCATTTTATCATGTAATATTTTTTTGGTAATACCAAAGCCTCAGAGCTTTGGTATAACCTAGAAACAAAACAATCATGCCCTTTGCAAAAGTAAACTGAGCAGCAGGAGTGATGCAAAAAAGAAACAAACAAAAGGATCTCTTTTCAGGTTTATGATCCTTTTCGTTCACGATTGCAAATGATAAGAAACTTCATTAAGAGGCAGGAAGTCTCAATCCAAACTCTTCTCTTGTGGGGCCCCTCAGTTTTGGAACAAGTTACCAAACTCCATTCTGTGAGCAGAATCTCTTTCAATCTTCAAAAATCAACCTACCTCTTCTGAGAGTATTTACTGAACACATATCCGCTATCTCCTAAAAAAAATAGTAATACAATTGCACCTTATTTGTACATGGTTTTGGACAAAAGCGTCAGCCAAATGAATACACGTCTATGTAAACGTAAATGTATTATTCTGAAACTAACAGCAGCATATAGCAGGACCTACATAATACATACTTTTGTTTAAACTAGAGTGTATACACTATTGTTTGATATTTCTGCAGTGTTATTTTACATATCTATTGGTGCTTCTACATTCAATTCCATCATTACTGCAACAACATCATCCCCGCAAGGCAATTTACAATCTCAACCCACCTCTTTAAAGTCCGGAGAAACCTGATTTAACAGAAGAAGCTGATTACTTCGATTTTCATTAAGCTGATAATCTGGAAATATTGAGTTCTTTTCTATCTCAAGTTTCCTTTCCACATTTTAATTTTCCATATAAATCCTGTTCTTGCATTAGCATTTTTATTGTGAGTTTTAAAGAAAAAAAAAAAATAAAGCGTGTATCACTGAACAGATACAACTCAATACACAATGAAAAACTCCTCAATGCTTATCAAGGTTAATTCCAATAACAAGAAAGAAGAGGATGCTGATAAAATTGTTCAGAAAGCAGAGATCTTCAAATTCATACATGCACGTACATGTAAGATGCATTCACAGTAAGATAGTTGCGGGGCTGTACGAAAGCTGCTGATGCAACTGAAAAGAGTGGACGGACTGAGGTGCTGTGAAAAGTCTGTTTCAGACATTTTCAGCTTGAAACACTCCTTCCTTCCACCTGCTGCGCGTTGCAAAAAGTCTGCACTCTAGTTCCTGCGAGCTTCCAAGCTGTATTCTAACATTTTCTCCTCCTCTGTGGAATTGCTTTGTTCATTCAAGGTCTACCTTGCAGAACAAGGATAGCCTGGACATAGTATGTTTTAATCAATGAAGAAAAAATATTTCTGTTACATACAAAATAAATCGGAACTTGTTGAACACAATGACAGCACACGTTCAACAATGTCAGCTGCCCTGAGGGGGAGAACACAACTTGTTGTGTTCACATCGTATATTTTAGAAAAAGAAGGTCAATTGGGAGGGGGGCTATTCAACCTTTAACCCGAGATTTTTTCAATTCTACTCTTAAAGGTCATCTTACTGTGAAGGTTTTACAGTGCATGAAGCGGTTTCCTGGGCTCCACACGGTTGGCAAAGATGCCCAGTGTGCCTTTCAAGGCTTTGGATGAATAATTCAAAACATCTAAGGCCAAGTAAGATTGAAAATAGGACTACTTTTCTGGCTATATAAAGCCTACCCCTTAAACATGAACAAAAAACTGAGCCTTCACTCTAGACATTTTTATATATCTTTTATAGCTAAAGCGGATTTAAAATGCTGAGGCTTCAGGATTCATTCTGATTCCCCCCAAATGAGAAGTTTAAAGTGTCACTTTATTGTATTGACCATGATGTGCACATCCACATTGCAATTACATGCTTGCCTATTACATTTTCATGTACATTAAGATTCTTCCTTATTGCACCGTTTTATCATTTGACGACAGTACATACCCAGAGGTAGTAGGTGAATTGCAGGGCGAAGATGGCGATGCCCTCGTTATCGAAAGAGCCAGCGACAGAGCGGGAGATATAGCCTGGGACGATGGCTATAAAGCAGGCTGCCAGCAGCCCTGCACCCTGGTTCCACAGCTCACGTGTCAGCAGGAAGGTGGAGATGGCGGTCAGACCGCTGAACACCGGCGCCAGAAAGACACACACGTCGCGGATGTGGACTGTGATGTGAAGCAGGTTGAGCACATAGTGGATGAGGCCGGCAGTCACCATTAACCCGGGGTATACCTGAGAGATGGGGCAGAGAGAGAGAGCTTGTGAGAACAAAGACAAGCATAAAGGGTGGGAGGGATGTCAGGGACAGAAAGGAAGAGAGATGAGACAAGAGTAAAGCAATGAGTGTAACGATTAGAACATTAATCATCAACTTTTCAAGCAAAAACATAATGATTCCAGTTTCTTAAATGTGAGTATCTGCAGCTTTACCTCGTCTAACATTAGTGTTAAATGAATATCTTTAATTGGAGAAAAAACATGGGCTCTAGAAAATCGCTTGGGATTTCTATATCGTTTTCTGATGTTTTGTAGACCAAACCACTAATGGCTTGATCAAGAAAATAAATGTCAGCTTGGTAAATTAAAAATTAATCTTTTGTTGCAACCCTCGACACGAGTAAGTGAATGAAAGGGACTGTGGAAGATGAGAGAGAAAGCATTGAAAGGTACAAAGAGGGGGAAAATATATTAGATGAGATAAGAAACCTTCTGAGCATTATAAACAGGAGGACCATGAAAGATAACAAGCTGCATTAATTTCTGATACACTTTATTGATTGACACAGGTTTTTATTTACACCAACATCCACTTCTTTAGAGCCAATAGATTACATTCTAAGCGAGGACAAAAATATGGCAAAATAAATGATCCATGTCTCATTCAGATTCTGTATACTGAGAAAACTTAAGTTAAATAAAGATGTTGGAAGACTTGGACCAACACTGTACACTGCCATGTGGTGCTGCAACTTATTATAACATAATCAATAAATTTGTCATTTAAAATGTTAAAAGTGAACACTATGAATAGCTGGTTTTGTCCAACACAGAAATCTATTTAATTTACAATGATGTAAAATAGCAAATGTGACATTTTTTGTTTGATAAAAGTCTTATACAATTAGTCTAATCTTAAAAATTGCCATGTATGACATTCAACAGAAAGTTATGACTTAAACCCTACACTCTGAAGCTGGGGTGTGCGTAGGCAAGGCCACGTGGCCCTGTCTGGTCTATACATGAGTGCAGATCCAATTAGGGTCCTGTGCAGTACACTGGCTGTCTGAAGTAAAAAAAATAAATAAAAGAAATATAAAAAAGCCAGGCTGTGTTTAACGTGCGAGTGATGTCCCTGATGCGTGTTCACTGTAGCCGCAGTCCATGCACTTTGCCTTGCCGCTAATAAACTCAGGTCTTCACGTCTCTAATTAGCCGGTGCCTAGGAGACCTAAGCTTCATCAACCAATCTACTTCAATGAAAATCAACCATGTCTTTGCTCACGGCTCTAAGGATTAGACTCTGCGGTATCCTGTCATTTACAAAACTACTCTTGTAATTGTTAGGCATTTTGAACTGGGTTGTAGGGCCCAGGTCCCCAAACATTACAGACATGATTGAGATTTTCCATCGCAACCAAGTACATTCTGCATTTATCAACACTTTTCTCGTAATCAGCAACATAGCGTGATCATTTTGAACATATCAACTAGAACTGACAAAAGAGGTTAGCTAAAATGCACTTGGGTCATTGTCCTTACGGCAACAAAGAGTGGTTTGTTGGCTTGACAGCCCGCTGTAGTTATGGACTGTCACATTAGAGAAGCCTTCCTTCCTTATCTGTGGCTCAGGAGAAAGAGCAACTGACAGTCGTCCTCTAGGGAATGGAGGAGGGGGTGGAAGTGAAATAAAAAGGGAGAGGGCAGCTGGACTGGTCTAGGGAGAAAGGCACTAAAGTGTCACATTAACTGATATCGCTCCATCTGAGTGCTTAGAGACTTAACGCTATCATACACAATTAATGAGGACTGTCAGGATCATCTGTCCGATTTTGAATAAAAAAAAGGGGGGGGTTACGATGGGAGCAGGAGCAAAGAATTGAGGCATACTGGAGGTGAGAAAAGACAGCGAGACATTATAGACAGGCAGGGGCAGACAGACAGATAATGAAAGATAAAGAGGTTGGAGAGAAAGAGGAAGAAAAGTGAACCTTAGCTGCTGAAAGGAGAGAAAGAGTGTGTTAAACAGAGTGCAGAGGGGTAAAAGGTTGAATGCAACAGACAAGAGTCTCGGTCATCGCTGTCAGATAGAGCAAAGGTGGTTTCATGAATACCACCTGGAGCCAGAAGAGTCACAGACCACCACTCCCCCCCATGAAAAAGGAGACTGACACTGATAAAATGTCATGACACGTTTTTGAAAACAAAGAGGGAAAGTAACTTTGTAATTCATAAACTATTTCAAGTTTTCAAAACAAAGGATTGTGCCTGCATTGTGAGCTGTGAAACAGACTGTGCCAATCTGAGATGAACTCAGCACTTGTCCACACCCCTGCATGTTTTAAAAGCATAAGGATGATGCAAATAAGAGCTCTCACACATTCGTTTTATGATTTTGAATGCAGTGTGGGAGTAAACTAAATGCCCTTCTTCCCAGAAGCCTGTCTGTGTTCAGAAAATTACCTAGCTCAGTCACGCAAAAGGGGGATTTTGACAATTAGCCTACACAGTAAATAAACGGTTGGCTTCCTGTTACTCCAGCAACTACCATCACTGTACCCTTGAGCAAAGCACCAGAATATTCTGGCCAGCAATCCCATCCACAGCCAGCCTCTCACTAAAAGACACAGCAGGTAAAAGGGAAATTGACAGCTCTGTCAGATCTCCTCTGTGCATGAACTCCTAGATCTTGCTCCAGTTTGCATAGATTTGCATGTTATAGGGGGACATTTGCATTTAGTATGGCCAACAGAATGACCCACCCAGCTGCTATCGAAATGCCTGTGAACCCTATAAGGCAGAATGTGACTTACCATCTGGCACTAAACTTCTTCCAAGTCAAATGTGGGTTGTTAGCAAACCTAGCCTGTTGAAGGACAAGGCTGGCAAAAAATCTATATTTAATTGTCAACAAATCTCATGAAAAAGACCAAAACCAATGCAGTAGTCTGTCTCTCAATACTTTCTACTTCCCTATCTTGTCCGTGGTTAAAAAAACAAAAACAGTCCCAAATAAATGGCTTCAATTTTTAAAAAGCCACAGTAATTTCCTAAGACAGCTGGCCGCTGTAGTTTTTAGCAAGCATTACTCAACACGAGTAAATAATGCATTTGTGGGGTACAATTTTCAGATGTGGATTCATACACATTTGGTGAGCTAGTGGGTATTTAATGTTGGATCAGCTCACAATGAACCATAATACCGGAAACGATGTACAGAGAGAAGCCAGTTCTGCCAGAGCGAAAGTTCTACATTACACAGATGCTCATCACAGAACCTACTGTTTCCACCTCGTAAAAAAAAAACAAGCTCTGATTCAGCAGTAGCTCTCGTGTGTCCTCTATTTGCAGATCAGTCTGTGTTGAGGGTAGTCTGCTGAGCAAAAGACAATATTTAAAGTGATTTTCAACTGGAAAATGAACTGACTTTAATGTGAAACTAAATTTGAGCAGAGAAGACATCAGCACAACTCACTTTAATGTTCTTCAAAGGAATGATGTGTGAATTACTCAGTTATTTGTTTGGTTTTTTTTACTCATACATTCATGAAATGTCAAAAAGATATGAGATGTGTTTGCTTTGTGTGCTTATTTGTATGCAGAAGACAATGTGTGGTGCAGCCCAGGGATCTTGTAAATGTCATAAAAATGAACTTAAAACTATCTGCCTTCCAATTTCGATTACCAGTCAAATCATGAGTTTCATCTTCCACCCTTTGCCTACAAGGCCTAACCTAAGTATCCACGTACTGTAACAGAACCAGCACATTCATTATTACAAGCTAGGCCTGTCATATGCAATTACCAGGAGCTGATGGTAATTGCCTTTAACAGATGAATGCTGACGGATGGGTTTTGGATTCCAATTCCTTGCGTCTCCTGCGCAGTGGTGAATACTATATTCAAACATCGGCATGTAGCGTGAATACAGCTCCTGCCCTGCACCATCTGCTTGGTGTTGTAATAATAACAGCATCTGAAAGGAATACACAACATTTACATGCCTCGCTGTCTCAACTAGGCAGAGGAACTCTCCAATCAGCAGACAGGACAGAGTTTACACTGCACGGCGACTTGAAGAAAGAGAATGAGATAAGAAAGAGTCACACTGCAGACACCAAAGGCCAGGCTCTATCCCCGCTTCTCAGCTGGCCTCAATAATTGAAACATGTTGGGAGACACTTCCACATTTATTTGGCACCGAGGACTGGATTATGTAGTCCTGATGCACCATTAGCTAGAGCAATTTCAGCTTAGAGTGCAAAAGCTGGTGGGTCTATGAAGCTCACTCAAAAGAAAGAAGGCAGGTGGGGCTTTTAAAGAGGAGAGGGAGATGGATAGGCCAGAGGTATTTTACTCAGACAGGCATCACAGTTCAGGGCTGAGAAGATGAGGTTGGAGAAGAGATGCACAGAGGAAGGGAGGCAGGGGAAATAGGAGATAAATTGTGCGGAATCAGCGCGTTGTATTTTTCACTGAAAAGGTTCAATGTTTCACAACAACTGTTGCTGCTGGTAAACAGAGAGGCCTTTGCAGCAAGGGAAATCCGTCAAGATAACAGCTCTTACTATTGGATTTTGACTTAAATCCATGCCGCCCGGTGGAGGCTTATAGGCCTCTATGGTATCTGTGAACTGCCTTGCCTAACCCCAGATAACCCCATGCTACCCTCCAGACCAGATTCCTAAACCCCCTCAAGTGGGACTTTTTAAAAACACGAAAGAGGTGTGGTTCTACACCAAGACAATTCTTTGTGTCTGAGCTCCTCACCCCATCCCAAAGGGTGAGTCCAGACACCCTACGTACAAAAACTCCTTAAAGTAGCTTAAATTCTCAAACTTTCAGTAACTACTCCACTCTCATGGCTACAAATGACAGATTATCTACTAAATCCAGAGACTTGCCTTCAGGCATAGCTCCCTCTAAAGTCAAATACAACACAGACATGGCTGGCAATGCCGTACCAATTTGCCTGTTGAGCTCAGGCTCCATCTTACCTTCACTCACGAACAAGATCCTAAGTTACTTGTACACCTTCATCTGAGCCAGAAACTTGCTTCCAAAGTGAAGGAGGCAATTTAGCAGATTAGCATGGCCTCAAACTGCAAGCTGCTGACTCTCATCTACACTGCTTTATAGCCTGTTGCAAAGAACGCTAGTTCACACCAGAGGTCACAGTCTGATTAAGCCAACAGCGCAACATCATCAGCAAAATTCAGCAATGCAATTTTAAGATTACAAACTGGAAACTCTATGCATCATCTGTGCCTTTAGATTTTACCATAAAAACCATCAGGGCAAAACCTTGTTGGAGCCCAACGACTTCAAAAAATATCTCTTGACCTAATTCTGTGGTTCATAAACAGGTCTCATTCTGGCAACGAGTCCCAGCACCTCATATACCATCAGTGTTCCCGTACAAGAACATACATTTCCACAAACAACAACACTCAAATCACTGGGCAAACTCTATGACCCCTCCAGTATTCTTCCAAAATTAAATATGTTAAAGAGGTTTCACTACCAGGATGGCAGCTGCACTGCTCCTCCTCAGTCTAAGGTTTATCAATCGGCTTGAGCATCCTTTCGGTAACCTTGCATAAGCCCTCATGGAGAAGCTGAGCGGTGTTATACCCAAAGAGCTGCTTGAGCACAACTTTCCCCTCCTTTTTCAGAAGTGTGAACCACCACTTACTGGCTCCTATTACATAGGCACCGGCATCACCCATGTGAGCATTTAATGTCATCCAGCAGAACTATGGACTCCCCAGTCAGTGCCTCCCCCAGGCCTACACCATGAGACTACAATTCCGTGTGTGCTCCTGCCAGTATACTGAAACTTAAAAAATCCTTAAAAAGTCTTCTCATTTCAATTTTGTCTTTTCCTTTACTTCACAAGGCCATTGTCTTTAAATAAAACTGTATTCCTCTAAAGACGCTCTAGAATTGAATGAATGATGAAACAATCCTGTAAAACATTGAGCTTGGCTGCATCAATTTGAGCAGAAACTTACTGTGCCACCAACAATCCTGCCCAAGGGGTACCAGGCCCTTTCATCAAACCAGTTGAGGAACTCGTAGAAGCCATTTGTGGTGAGATGGTGTGTTGATCTGTAGTTAAACCTGGAGTAACAGAAGAAAAAGAGAAAAGTGCTGGCTGAGTATAAGGCAAAATAATCACACACAGTAGGAACATCTATTTTCATTTATAGAGCATATTTGTCAAAATATATCAGCTGTTCACAGAGCAAAATCATTTAGCTCTAGGAAAGAATAGGTTATTTTATTTACAGATTTTCTGAAGGAGGGCTGAATGGGTAAGCTGCAGAGACTTTGCAATGTTAGAATAGGGAAGATAAAGCCTCCATTCACTATGTGAGCCTTTGTGCTGATGCCAACAACTCTCAGGTCAGCCCTTGGTTAAAAAAAATGGAGAGATGAAGGGCTCTCACACATAATGTGGCATTTTTCAGAACAAAGGCTGCTTATTGTACAGATAATTCCAACTGCAAGCACTGGCATGTGCTGGGGTGACAAAAGGCGTGAAATGAGTCTGGTGAGGACAAATAAAAAAACTAGCAAAAAGAGAATAAATATAAGGAATATCACTGCAAACAGGCGCTGATTCACACTGTAGCTACGGTAAGCCGAGGAGGTTGGAACGCTGTCAAGCAGCACAACGAAAGCGCTGACACTGTTGAGAAGACTGCTGCTAAAGAGAAGGAAGCAAGTGTTCAGTACATATTCAGAGGCACCTTCTTCACTGTACTGCTCATTAATGTGGGCTGTTTAATGGTATGTTCAGAGGCCCACATACCTCATGACGTAAAACACTTCATGCATAAAGAACCTATAGCCAGGTAGATACAGAGACAATTACCTGTTCTGACTGTCTCTAATAGAGATGTGTACCAAAGAGGAGATAACATCTGTGTGACTACTTGCCGCTTTTACACAAATCATATTTTGATTCAGCTAAATAGATAAAATTCTACAAAACAATGCATGTTTGTGTAATTTAGTTTCAACAACCTTACTGTGTGTGTTATCTAGGGCTGGGGAATATAGATTAAAAGTTACCTCCTGGGACTTTTAGGCTTAATACCGATGCACGTGTTGAGGAGTCGTGTTGATGACGTAGCCTGTTGCAACTTGTAACGCAACGACTCTGTGTGTCTCTGAAAAATGCTACAATGTGTCGCTAAATATACCTGGGCGGCCAGCTGAAGTAAAGTGTATGTGTAGGAAATACTGACTGAACGGTTGTTTCTTTTTACAAGTGAGGTCTTCAGCAGTGTCGACTGGCACTGTCCCCCTCCCTGTTAAAGAGTTTGTGAGCTAGAGAGGACCTGTAAGCAGACGCAGAGGGAGAGGCAGGGCTCCGTGGTGAAGGAGAGGGAGAAGCAAACACTGGCAAGAAACATATTAACTCAACATTAAACTATATCGGTATAAATAGTGTTGTCTAATTTTATATCTCTTTTGAAATTATATTGGTATACCCCATAATACCGATATACCGCCCAGCCCTAATTAAATTTATTATCTACATCTAAATATAGTGGTTGGTCAATATAACTGTGAGCAAATACATTCCTATGACATTACAGAAGTTACGGCTATATTTATAAAGACATTATTTTAAACACACAAATAAAGAAGGTATGGCCTCAGAAAAGCACAGGTAACAGGCCTGTCGACAGTTACGAACCAAATCAACAGCATTTCCTCACTTCCATCGACTCCACAGCTTGATAGAGTGGCCACATATTCAGTTTAAGACTGTGTTTGCATGTGTGCGGTGGCAGAGTTGTCACAAAGCTGCTGGAGTATGTGCCGCTTACACTCATGATCAGGACAGTGCATTTAAAAATTCCTGGCATGAGGTGCAGGTCATTAATCATTGCAAGGTGCTTGTCTTTCTATCGCCTGTGCATCGCACCTGAACCCGAAGCCCCTTGGCTCTTGTTTCCGGACAGCAAACGGTGGACAGCCATTAGTCATTTCAAATGCTGAGAAGTGGTTTCTTGTGTTCATCTTGAGCAATGTGTTCCATTTTTAAAAAGGATGCACTTCTCCAATAACCATCTCCAGTGTAAACAGTTCCAGTTTTTTTATCCCTACATCTATGTCAGTTTTAAGACTATTTCTTGGTAAATGGTAAAAATCAGAGAACATAATTTGTCTGCAACTGTGTTTGTTTGTTTCATATGCAGATATAAAGAAGTCATGTTCACTACATTTAGCAGAATCACTGAAACCCAATAAATTCCCATGATATCTTTAGGATATTTGTATGTTTTATTGCTTGACCAGTAATGGAAGTAGTTTTAAATTGAGTGACTTCCCAATGACCAGTTGGGTCATGATCAGTTAATCAGTACATTTATGAGGGAGAAAAGTGATTGGAATCTAGATGTGCAATATTCATAATTATCCTTGGATGAAAACATTAGAAAATATAGAAAACTATAAGAGGCATTGTGCCTCTTAAAGTAATCTTGAAAAGCTATTGAGAGTGTTTATCCTTGTGGGCAATTATATCATGTCACTCAACAACCTGAAGCCCAAGGGCCTGAATCTGGGCACAGCACAAGCTAGGACGAACCAACCATCCAGCTGGAATACAAGAGTAACATAGAAAAGAATACCGTCATTATACTTGCCTCTCTTTTTTGGCAGGTAAAATTCACTTCAGATTTTACTATTGAAGATTCAGTCTTGTCCATCACAACTTCCGCCCTCAAAAGCTTGTTTTACTGCACACATATTGTAGCAGCCTACCAATCTGCTCTTTCAAAATTAGATAGTGGTCTAGAGAATACTTTTGTTCTTTCAATCTGAGAGTCTATTTCCTTACATACTGAGGTGTGCAAAGAACCAGAGTGTTACAAAGTTCACATCACCAGAGGCAGCCAGGTGAGAGAGAGTCCTATCACAGGACTGGGACTTCGAATGCTGGTGGAACTGGCCAGCTACGTCGGCCTCATTGTTCTGCAGCTGTCAAATCAGCGAGGCAGAAACAAACCAAATTCAAAGAAAGCATTCTAAAAGACAACTTTGCACGCTGCCAAGCCATATCCACAAATCCCATTTTCCAATGATCTCATGGACAGCCAAGCACAGTGCTTTATCCCTGCCCTTGTCACTTTGATGGGGACGATAATGTAGCTCTGCCAGGCACATTAGAAATTTAATGCATAGCTGCCAATATGGTCTCAGGCCACAGAGCACTTGATGACTAGTGATGCCACTGCAGCACCTCCAAATATCAGCCAGAGAGCTTAAAGATGAGCACCATTAAAATATAAAAATAAAAAGCGCCTGGATTGATAGCTAGGATGAAGAAGGGCAAAACAGGACCTATATCAAGTCCTCAGATAATATCTCAAAGCAAAAATGAAAATTTGGAGTGGCATATTGTGCACTTTAGATCGCTTGGGGGCCCCTGCAGGCATCATCATTCATTTAAATCAAGGTCCGTTTCACTGATTACCAGCTTCCTGTTGAGACAGGGCCATCATAATCAGCATGACTAACTGGGCTCAATTGCTGTTTACAAGCCAGCAATGCCTCATTCAGTATCAACTTCATAATCAGATGCATCATTGCCTTCTCCCCACTGGTTCACAATATGGTGACTATCTAAATAGACTTTTGGCTCCAGGGGTGTAATCACCGCCATGACTAATTAGCCACCTTTGTCAAACTCTGAATGAATAACCTGTAAATAGGAGCCGGATTGGGGACCCAGAAGCCAAGAGAGCTTCACACAAGACACCAATCAGATGGGCAGGTTTGAGCATCGCTAAGGTGTAACGTTAGAGGGTGTTTTTTTTTTTTTTTTTTTAGAAGCAGCAATCTCAAAGTCTATGATAAAAGGTGCCGCACGCATGAAACCTCAAAGTGAATACTGTTATGGCAGAAAATTGTGTCCTCTTACATTTAATCTTTTATGTATGATCTTTTAATATTATTATTATTGTTATAGATATGTATTGTGTTTTTATCCTTAACCTTTCCTTTCATTCTCCTTATGTTAGTCTGTCCACATTTACCAGGGTTTAGGTCAGAGCTGTGAGATTGTTTTGGTGTTCTCCCTCTCTTGTTGTTCCTCTCCTCTCCTGGAATGTTCATTCAAGGCTGAGAGAGAATCTCTGTTCCCCAAAACATAGAAACCTAGACTGTGTAAATGATAATGCATCCCTTTGCTCGGGGCCAGATGCCTGATGCCGCCCTAGGCGGCAGGTCTCTGGACCAGCTGTATATGTGTTTTAGTACTTCTCTGTTTATTCTCTTTTGTTAAATAAATTCTTCAAAGACAACGGTTGGTTGTAACTAAATTCTTTGCTCAACCCCTCACCAGGAATATAATTTCCACGACAAATACCATAAGAAAAGGTGGGACATATTGGTGGACTGCAACATAACATGCAATCACAAGTCAGTAGTATAGTTAATGTCACGATAGGATGTACAAAACAGGATTAACTTAGGACAGATGCAAAGGACACTTTGTTAGTGTCATTTGTTATGCTTATCAATTATCCATCATGGAGTACGTTAACATATATAAAAAAAAATAAAATAGGAATTTCTGGGGGAAGAGAAAGTCCAAAATAAAAAAGTAAGTTAAAGACAGTGACCAAGAGAAACCAAACAAACAAGTGAGCTTTACTTGGCAATTGTTTCAATGTCACTGCCACAACCTATGGTTGCTGTTTATACTTTCACAGGGCTGGCAGGCAATAGATTCAGGCTCTAGACACTGTAGCAGGACAAATCCTCACTGAACGCACTAACCAGCATGAACCCCAAAACCTCCTTGTAACTGTAGATCTGGAACTTTGATTAGGCTTTTGGACAAGCCCATTATTTACTGTTTTACAAGAACTAGAATAGGTTTACAACTATATGCCGCCTACAGAATTTCCAATAGGATTTTCTGGTTAGATTACCTGAGAATTGCATGATAGTTAGTTTTTATTCATGTTGCACACTTCCCCATACTGCCCCAAAAACCAATACCTCCATGCTGGTGCAAAGGGTCACACTAACTGGCTCACTGGACAGCTGCCAATGCTTTAATAGTGCTGAGTGTCCAGCATGCCTGCCATCACCTGACAAGATGAGGCATCCTGGCATATCATCTAGCTGCTTGTCCACTTCATTAGCCGGGTGGTGTGCGCGTGTGTGTGTTGCCACTTGCTCAATGACCCCAGTAAGGTAACTGCATTCTGTGGAAATGTGATGGCAATATTGTTCACATGCAACAAGACATTACTTGGTACATTTGAAAAATAAATACTGGCTGTAATTACAGTATGCAGTAGGTTCAATGAGGCACTGTCAGTTGATGTATAGTTAGTTATAGAAACCAGAGCAGCAAAAAAACGCATGAACGAATGATCGCCAGGAGACAAATACTAAATATGCAGCTTATTATTCTGCCAGGTGAACAATTTATACAAATCCCAAACAGACAAAAATATATAATTATCCTAATTTCCATGTGTGAACACTTGCTGACATAGCAGTTTAATTCCTCTAATTGACTGTTGAGTGTAGAGCTCATCTTTTGAGTCCAGGAAGAGCCCTTTCCCATTTTCAGTGTAATTGGAAATTAGGCATTATATTAAAATTCAGCTCTACCCAATATTAATTACTGAAACATAGCTCAACAAATTACAGTGGTGTCTTGTGAATCTTTTTGGTTACAATAAAGTTAATAACACGACTAGTTTGTTATGGTGCCTGCATGGATAACAACATGTCAAAAGCAGAAGATAGTGACAACATACAGTATGTCACAGAGAAAGCATATAGCTATCTATACCCTATATACTGTGTAGGGCGTGTTCAGAACCCTCTGAAAAAAACAAAAACCTATGAATATTGGCATTGGACTTATTACATCATGTATTTGGATCGTGTTTAGCATTGGGTTGATACAAAAGAAAAAAGAAAATAGAAAAATTGCACCTGTAATCTACCCTTTTCTAAACTAAACAGCTGGCAGTAGTAACACAACCAGATGGTTTCTGGTTTTGTGCCTTGCTGGGGTCTAGGATCTTCATGTCAATATGCAAACAGCCAAACTACTGTTGAAACTAATGAATGAAAATTGAAAAATGACATTGCATCTTGAGGTAAGGAGACATAATGGCATAAATATTGACTTGCCTGGGGGAATAACTTCAATACACATTACTGTGCTCTAGCTCTAACTGGGACTACCCATTAGACACAGAATAGCTATAAACTAGCATTGTTTATTTGCTTCAGTACCTCCACATTTTGACAGTCAAGATAAAGTTTCACACATAAAAACAGTTTGGGCTCTAAAAAAAGGCTGTTGGGAGCAGAGTCAATCAATTCTGAAATGGAGCACAGTCTGATAAAGAGTTGTCTGTGTCTTTGTGTTATTCTGTGGATGTGTCAATGCTGTGTCTCTTAAAGAATGCGTAAGGAAGCATGGAGTCTTGGAATGTGCTGCTTTTGTGTAAAAGTTGGAGTTATTTGAAAGCAATTAACAAATGAGCTTTACAATTTCCTGACAACAGATTTATAGAGAGCAGAATCACTGGTATTGACATCCTAATTATCTTTTCACAGACACACACAGGCTCTTATTCACACCTGTGCAAAAAGAGCTAGGCAATACCCATCACAATGACACAGACCTATAAGGCCTTGCAGGTCTAATAGAACAATCGATCTTGAATTAGGCTATTTTCTTAGCCAAACTAGACAAGATACTTACAAAAGCTATGAGTAGACAAGGAGAGACACTGAATAATAAATGATGTTAACAGGGTCATAAATGCACAGTGATCCTGCATGTAATAGTAGTTCTGAAACAATGAGTCTGAAGCAAGAATGCAAAACATAGTCTGTCTGATTTATTGAGGTGGTTGACTACACATAGTTGAACAGAACTGATAAAGTCATGAATTAGATAAAAAAAAATACAAATCATGTGTCGGCTATACATTTCAAATGTGCATGTTTTTCTTTTTTTATAATATAATAAAATTAAATCTTGGGCCCTCATTGGCTGCTGGTCAATGAAACACCTTCACGGATCACTATATTTCGTGTGCTCCTGGCCTGTCACAAGTTCAGCCAAAAAACCTCAGATTAGATTATTCATGCTATGAGAATTTAATTACACGTTTTATGTAGACAGAACACAGCCATACCCTACTGGAGAGAAAAAAATGGAGAAAAATTTAGACATGGACTAGGCAAGCTCAGCACAGTGGTTGTACAGCAGCAAATGACTAAACTTTAAACAGGCTGGTACAAAACTTGGGGCGAATGAGAAAATGGTGAGCATTTAACCTTCTGACATTAGGTGGAGGCTACTGCTGCAAGTGGAGGACACAGGGCTGTGGAGGTCTTTTAAGAAATTTCAAGAGGGGGTTTGGTACACACAAATCATTTCACGCTCCATTGCTTCGTGCATTTTGAACTAAACACCTACAAATAGATTAGTAAATCGAAACAAAGCAGTTGCTCAGTGTGACCTAGCTGCTCTCCGCGATAGGATGATGAAGAATGTGCCCGGTCAACTGAGTCCAATGAGGCCAACTGAGACAACCCTACAATCAGAACTCCTAAAGAAGATGTGAAAAACATTCTTGTTTCACTGTTGTACTTTCTCTACCGTGATTTAAATATTATAGACATAAAGCCAATTTAGGATTAACGTCAGAGTGAAAACAGAAAAGTTATACACCATAGCAGAATGTAGGATGGATCAAATTTAGTGTTGTGTTAGTAATGCAGTAGGAGTGAGAGAGAATTCAGATGGGAAAGAAACAATTGCAGCAGGTGGGACCAAACTTTCCTAGGACAACAGTTGTGCTAGCTTTTCTATGCATGTGTTTTTTTCTCCCAATGTAAGCTACAATATAAAATAAAACCTTTTGATATCTATATTTTCAGTCCCTCCCTTTTATGTAAATGGAAGAGAACAAAATGTAACACAATACAGCACAACTTCACTGCAAAATGATAGCCAGGGAATTTAGCACTCCTCCCTAACGACTCCTTTCTGTTTCTACGAAACTTGAACATTAGCACTGAAGTTTCACAAAGGTGCATTTTATTCACTGTACAGGGAGTTCTTAGGGAGTGGGGTAGGAGAGAGAACACTGTCTACTTCAGTGACTAAGGATGTGGTGAGTATGAAAAGCTTAATCTTAAAAAGCATCCTAAAAATAGGCTGTAATAGCAAAGGGAACAAACAGACCGTGGGTCAGGCATAACAGGCAAGGTCGAGATTATCAGCAAATGCAAAACTGTAGGCTGATGTGCAGAAATCCATCAATGACCATTAGGGTAACTGTGCTTTCCATGTTCAATAACACTATACAGAGGTGGCCATGTGGAATACAATTAACCAACAAGAGCTAGGTTAGTATTGATTAGTAATTAGAGAAGAAATATGAGAAATCTGAACCCCAACGAGTACTGGTTTAACATCTCTTACACTCTTATTCAGTAGATAGGGTGCAAAATCTAAATTAAAATTAACGAAATGGAAATGTTTGACTGATATTAACTTGATCAGTCTTGAAGTAGCTCTTATCATAGACTTAGTATTCCACTGCATGATTACAAAAATGCAGCTGAATCTGTCAAGAGTTCAAAGCAAACTGAAAATCTTTTAAAAATTTAAGCTCCTGAGTTTGGGCTGTAATACTTTGAATAGCCCACAAAGCTTAGCTTCCCATCTCCTGTAGACAGGACGTGTAATTTGGAGAAAACAGAGGATACATACGCAAAGCATTTGCACACGAGTCCCTCCAAGATGTGGTAATGAATAAAACTAAACTTACCTACAGCAATGAATTCTCCTCTAATTTACTAAACATATTTGGGTCATCGTTCTATTCCCCTCGGTAAAAGGCAAGATTTAGCAGAGGGATGCTGCTGACTGTACTATTAGCAAAGAGCGACTGAAATATCACTCCACAACAACTATTTTTATAACCAATTATCAAAATACTTACCTACTTGCAGACAAGCACACATTAATACACTTTTGCCAAACTCCAAAAAAAATAAAATGTCAGCTGTTTAACTAACTGATTTAACTAACGAACTGATGCAGGGCATTTGCAAAACAACAAGTTATTAACATTACATATGAACTAAGATCTTGGAATCAAATCAGTGATTTTAAGCCAAAATGCTACAGTTTCAAAAAATGTAGCCATCCATCCGCATCCGACTCTTCCAAAGGAAAAATCCTGTCTGATTAATATATTGGGCTGACTACTGATGAGTGGACTCTAATAGCAACAGATGTTTCTGTGACAGTCTCTACACACTACATGGATTAGTGATGGGAATTACAGCTCTTTGAAAGGAGACGGATGTTTCTGCTCCCAAACAAATCACACAGTACCACTTCTGCTGGTCACTGCTTAAGTTACCTTCTTATTTGTTGCAAGAAATAAATATGCAAGATTTTTCATCTGTAATACATTGAAATATTCTGTAATATCACATGTAATGTCACATTCTGCATTGTTTTCCCTATATTCATCTAGAAGTGGTGCATCAACGCTGCTGAATTATCAGTGCAGCTACAAAAATTTCAAACGATTATCATCAATGGGCTACCAATGATTTTCAGTTGCACACAGTGTGAGCATGATAATATTCAACGGTTGGCTAGCTTTCTCTCTTCATTCTTGGTGCTGTTATAAGAGCACTGTAGCTTCTTTAAGGAACAGGACACCGCACATTGTGGGTGCATAGCAAGTGTTTGGCTGACCAAAGAGAGAGTAAGCGGCAGAAAGTGATAGGGAAAACGAAGGGAGCAAAGGAAAAGATTGGTAGTAAAGTTGTCAATCAGGCAGTAAATGTACAGTGTAGGTTACAGCTAATAAATGATGCAGCTTTTCAAGGACATGAAAAGTCTGTCTGCTGTTTCCTCAAATGTTGGAAAAGTGAAGGGGGTTAACGTTAGCAAACATCTCTCCTGGGCTTCAGACTAGACATAAATGGTGCAGGACTCCTGTCCTGTACACCTCCTGTACATGCTGACAGTAAAATTATATTTAAACTTTCAGATGAGTCTAAAAAACTTGTTGGGTAGGAAAAGAAAAGACGCTGGGGTCCATGGAGGAGCTGAGGTTAGTATAGCAAATGAGGATGCCAAATAGTCAATAATACCATTCATGATAATTCTGTGGTCATGTTTACAGGGTTTTCCCTGCCATTATAAGCCCCAAAACAGCTGGGGTGCTGCACCATGAATGTAAAATTATTATGGAGAGAAAACAAACAAAATAAAACTAACTAAATTACTGTTTCCAGAACGAATGCTTGTAGTTGCTCCCCACTGAAGTCTTTAAACTTTTTGGATTGCTTATTATTATCTGCAATTATTATCTGCTCTAGCTTTTTCAACTTTTGTACACAGATATAGTAATACTAATGGTCCAAAATTATGTGAAATTGGATATTTTCTATTGGAAACCTTTACATTGCTGCTACAACTCCATCCTATAGGGGAAACAAACTACACTGCATATTTCAATTAGCAACAATAATTAGTGTAAGTAATAATAAGTATTAAAATTAGGATTAGTAAGTGTAATTTTAGGGGGGAATTAGAAGTGTAGCAATGGAAATTAAAAGCATGCACAAAAGGGATTGTCACAGACTGCAATGTGGACACACTGGGTGGCAAAAACTTTATAAGCTCAATGTATTCCAGATTTCACCACATATAATGCAAGTGTAGAGAAAATGCAACTGGAGTATGTAAATTAAATGCCATTAAACCCATAAACGTTCTGTCTACGATGAAAAGCCACTGAAACACTGTATATTTTAAGTCCACAGTAGTAACAGATGCCTCATTCTGACAGACCAAACAGAAGCAGCTCAGTGATAAACCAGAGGAAATAAGATTGTTCCACACATGCAGTGGACAAACAGTCAATATTATCCCATTAATAAGTATTTACAGTAGCCGGAGCCCTTTTCAGCAATGAGGTATCTGACAGCCTGCGGGCTTAAGAGGTATCCTGATCACTAAAAATTGAAAATAACTTAGAAGAAACCTAACACCATAAAATATGCTCGACTACAAGTTTTGCTGGAAAAAACATACCAAATACTGATGACCCAAAGGCAATAGAATGAAGAAATGCAAGAAATGAAGTGAACTAAGTGTCGCTAAACTTATCCGATTCAGCAGCTAAAAACTCCCACTGTCCAAGACCTGGCTCAGCAATAATACAGTCTATGCAGTAGACACAATTAGCGACTAGCTGCTAAATGCGCCACTATGTACCAGCTAAAGAGCCCCATATTTCCCTCAGGAATTGGTAGAGACCAAAGCAACAGGACAAATGAATGATGAAGTTGCTCTGTAACAGCTCAATGTGTAAATAAGCAACTGGTTGCTAAGAAGTTCACTATATCAACCTCAAAGGTGACAATATCTCAATGTTGTGTTCACAAGTGACAGTTATTGCTGGTTTAAGTGCAACTAGCTACCATAACCCAAACCCAGTGTCTTCTTAGATGGAGATATGCAAAAAACATATTGATGGGAATAGATCACGTGGAAAATTAGTGTTGGCTGCTTATCAATAAAAAGATATACATTAGCGCATTAAAGACAGTCAGACATGAAATTATCATTTTGTTTGAGGTTGTCAAGTGCTCACTTCTCTTTGTTAAACGCTGCAGGACCAATGTTAGATTTAGGGTTATGTTAAATGTGATTCAAAAGAAACTAAAGATTTGTACTTTACGTCCATTTAAAAAGGTAAGGAGGAGGCTAAGGAGGGGGATAAGAAATGTGACATTCCCAAAAGAGCCAAGTCACTGAATTTCAAACTGCGGCGTGTGAATCAAAGGAAATGGATGAAAGGCATGCCAATTCCACATTTAGCCAAGGAGTCCACTGGGGCAGAGGCTTCTCTTTTATCAAAACCCACCGTTACCATCGACCAAAAATAGGGAAGGCACTGGGAGAACTAGGCGGAAACAGCAGGCAGTAGCGAATCCCAGAGATAGGGAGTAATTACTGACACACAAAAAGCTTTGCTGTCATAACGGGCGACTAATCAAATGCATATCACAAACACAAACACAGAGGACAAACAGCAGCAAAATTACAGGCCTAATCATTACAAGCTGAGATCTCTATCGAAGGCATTTTCAAAAAGAACTTGCATCTGAACGCTTCATGATTTGGAAATAGACCTGCACGGGTTTACTCTAACTTTATAGTCTGACTATCAACAAGGTTTAATGAAGAAGTCAGTTAACACATATGCACGATAACTAATGATGTTAGCCCTCAAAATATCCTCGCTATGGTTGTGAAGGAACGCAGTAAGGCTGTAATGCTTAAAAAACCCATTACATTTTGGAGCTCCAAACAGGCATATACTCGTCTAAATCCCCCACTGTGAGGCTCTAGGCTGAAAATCCTGCAGTGAGAGTGAACTTAAGGCAGCTGGCCACAGCCATCTACAGCTTAAAAATCATCTTCTCTTCACCCAAACATCCACCTGCTGTGGGAACACGGGAAACTACGGGAAAAAGCTCTATTAAGATACCACAACTGCCAGAAATTAAACCGTAAAACTGGATGTTAAAAACAGCTGTGGACAATTACAACTGATTCCCCTGGACAAAAAGTTGTTATTGCTATGAGCTGTAGAGTCACTAAGAGACAGTGGAGAAAGCCAGTAAGACATTTACGCCTCATTGGCTTAAACATCAGTGTAAGGCAGTCAATAACACTCCAGTCAAGAAGATACTGAGCACTTTACGAAAGCTCTCTCCGCAAACTCGACAATCATTAATACACTGCGCCTACATCATAACACAAGTTAGTGGTGCCCCAAAGCTGCCATATCCTCACGAATTGGCTTGCCGCTGTGGTTCCCGAAATCCTGAGGGGTCAAATTTTACTGCCAGGGCTGAGTAATTATACACCGTCTTCTGTACCACTGCGGTCCCTTCATCATTATTTCCTAACACATGGCTGCCTCTGCTGTTTCATATTCTATGGCTATGAGATAATGGAAGAGAACAGAGGGGAGTGCTTCTCTCTCGCTCTCTTCTATTTTTTATCTCTCTTTTCCTATAGTGGTGACAAAGCACTGTTTCATTCTTCCACAGGGGAGTCTTTGAGGAGGTATAAATTCCCAAATCTTGTAGCCTCTTCAGCACACAGACAGCACAAACATCGAGTCTGTGCTTCCTACTGAAGCTATCCAACTAACTAGCTAGCCTGGGGTGTGAGCCTTTTTTCCTTGCATGAAAATGAAGAGCTAGTGTTAACAGCAGCAAGTAGCTAGTTAATTAACTTTCCAGGGAAAGACACTCTGCTCTTTGAATAACAAAAAGATGTCAACCCTCTGAGACTTGAACACACCTTACAGATAAGCAGAGCTCTGTATTGTCCTGCTGTAAAATCAACAAGTCAATTATTTAAGCACACAATAAAGTCTTCAGGGAAATGTCTATGAAGACTCATTTAGTTTTTTAACTCATCCAAGAGGCTTCTGCAGTTTTGACAACACACTGAAATGGAACTGTGTGTAAATAGAAAAAGAATGCATTGAAGTTAACTTTGAGAAGTTAGTTTATCCTTTTTCTTAACACAACGCTCTCATTATCGGAGACGGATATGTTAACCTTAGAATACAGCTAGGTTGTAGATGTTGACACGCCATATAGCTGCCATCGATAGCAACCTCCTTCCTGATGTGCGTGCACGGTGCCCCAGTTACATGGCAATTATGTGGGAAACACTGTACTGTGCATTAACAGATGTTTCTGGTGGTAATATTACCCTCTGGCGATCAGATCGCTCATCGTGATCTCAAGTAGCCATGATCAGACAATATGAAAACAGAGACGATTGCCCAACCCTAGTGTCTTGAAGTAAAAAGCAATGAAAGGGTAGAAAATTGCATCTTGTTTGTGCATACCAGTCAACATGCTTTTTTTTAATGAGTCCATGTCAAAGAACCTCTGTGTGAACAGCCAATCAGAACATAATAGAAAATACTCTATCATTAGTATGACAGTGACACTGACTGACAGCCCAGACAGCTGCCTACAACCATAGACTGTATATAAAAACAAAAAGGAGCCACAGACTTAGTAGGCAAAAATGTGCTTTCTACCCACAAGCATGGCCACATTGTGTCATACCTTGCCTTAATGATTAATCAACAAGCTAGCAAACAAACTACAAAAGCAAAAAGGTTCCCGTTAAGCTGCAAATGTAAAACTCATATCAGATACTGAATGTGTGGTCCATTTCCTTCCTAGCGTTGCTAACAAACAGTGACATTATGTATGTATGCAGTGTTAAACTGAGTTTGGAGAAATAGAATTAGATAAACCATGCTGTTGACCGGCTGTACAAACTGTCTCTGCATACTGAGCCATTTACTCACCTTAACTTCCATAAAATTTTATTTAAGCTGATTGAACTAGTTTGACAGAGTACATTGCTCACGCTTACAAACGGGGCTGACAGATCTTCAGAAATTCGTTGAGTGACTGGGTGTCAACAATTTCAGCAATTAAAAGCTTTTTACTCAGTTACTTGAATGGATGGGTAAACAGTTGTTGACTAACACATTTTAAGCAACAAAAAACAACCGCACATCATCTTACTTTCCATTAATCATATTAACCACTCATATACTCCACGGTAGAAAAAAAGAAACACTGCCTCAAAGACAAATTGTCAGATCAGGTCTCCTTTGTAGAAGCTGGAGAGGAACCTAGACAACCAGGCAACATGAGCTCAGTGCAGGCAACCCAAAAGAAGGCTTGTTTGATGTAGCAGCCCTTAATGATCCATGCAATTTAATGAGCAACCATGCTGAATACAGATATCACCACAGGGGCTGCCCAACTTTGTAAAACATAGAAAAAGCTACTCCGTCATAACTGTGACTCCGCACGCATAATGGCACAGCAGAAGAGGACATTGATTTGTTTGGTGGGGGGCAAAATTGCTGTGGTAATTTCCAGTAGAAGAAAGACAATGAGCCTTTTGTTATTCCTTCGAAATGTCACCAGACGTGGGGAAGCTTCCACACTTCAGGGCTGTCCCTGCCAAGGATGAAGGATTGCTTTTGGCCAAATGGAGAGTACTGTAGCTATATGCACTGCTGCTCATCATCCAGCAAATGCATTTCAGCACAGGAATGAGTTTTGCTCAGTGTGGCGAGAGCTTTTATGGTCCAAACTGAGTAACTGTGGTCTGAGATAAAACAATTTTTACGCTTCTCTACATGTGGTGCCTGCTAAAACAACTGTGTAACCTATTTTGGTCTCATGACATAAGAGCAACTGTGATTGTGGGAAACCTGTTCCAGATCCTTCTACATGAACAACAAACTACACCAAATACCTTTTCAAGTTTTAATGTAGATGCGGTCCACACTGCTATGATGTAAACATGGTGTCTACAAAATCCATGATATACAGATATCTAATCACTCTTTCCACACTGAAAACACACAGTTGCCCGAATAAGACTTTGAAACTTCAGCAAAGATATAAATCAAGCTGCATAAGCACTCACAGATAACATATCTATGTGAAATGCACAGTGATAGCATCTTAGTAGAAAACGAGGCTCCGGGCAAAGAGAATACATAAAAGGCAAATATGAGCTCATCCTGGATGAAAACTCCACACTCGATAGATTCTGAGTGGTGAATGAGAGCAAGGGCTTACTCTCACGCTCTTGTCTGGCTAGCAAATCTCCAAATCCCAGCCAGAGGGGGGAAACAGATGCAGCACCCTATTACAGGGAGCCCGAGAGATGGGACTGCAGTTCATTTGCAGCCAAATTCAGCTTTTGTCTAGCGGGCTCCATCAAATACAGCCCAACCTTCCCTGGGAGTGTCACATGCCTCATTCGTTTCCACTGCATGGCACGGCACATCACATTCTTTTTTGGTTTTCCATTGACAAAAGTTGATTATAATGGTACCTGGTACTTTTTTTGGTATCTTCTCAGTTGAGGTTACCAGCAAGCTATGCTGATACTAAAAGACCATTGCAGGCCTTGATTGGTCAGAGTGAATCGTCAGTAGTGAACTGTGGTCAACTGGAAAAGTGCAGACATTCCTCTATTTGGTTGCCAATGAAAGGATCCAGTGAGGGTTCCTGTACTGGTGTTTCATTGAAGATGATGTCCCAGCACTTTTACATGGCACCGCTATGGCTAAGAATCCAGCCTACATTGAGGTGCTACTATCTGCAATGGAAAACAAAACTGACGAAAGTACCTGGTACCAATAGCGAGACATTACACCAGCTCTAGCTGCAGCAACTACAGGTATTATGGTGTGTGTGCACATTACATGAAGATGGAGGGTGATGGAGAAGGAGAAAGAGAAAGAAACAGATGACTCTCTCAGCCCGACTTCTAATTGAACTGCAGCCCAGAAATGCAAAGGGGGAATCGTCCCTCTGATTTCCCTCTGCGAGTGAATGATGCTGATGCAAACAACAAGACTAATGTCACAAGCTGCACAGCCAGCACCTCTAAAAGAGACAAGCGTTGTGCCAGTTTCAAAGTGTTCCATATAGGTCAAAGAAAGAGAGATCCCGGTTTAAGAATTACTATCCACCTTAAAAATCACAGTAATGCAGTGTACCCTCAGCGACATGCAGTAACAGCTATGGTGATGAGGCTCCTTACTCTTATTCTGGATGAAATTAACTTATTAACACCTCAGCTGGACTAGAGCAGCCAGACTTGTCCCACTCTGAATAAAATGTTAATGGGTTGAACCAACCATTCTTAAAAACATTCCCTCTGAGGAGTCCACTCAGTGCAAAAACATCTGGCTATTGGCCACCTCCTGGCCCAAACTATGACCTCACCAAAATGCACCCTTGTGCACCAGTGGTGAAGTTTGCAATTTGCATATTGTCATCAAAAATCAAGGACCATACCTGGGGGGGGGAGGGGGGAAGTAAATAAATAAAATAAAATCAGTAAAATCCATCTAAATACAATTATGCATAAAGTTGCATGTGCTTAAATGTAGAAATGCAATTTGCCTTTAGTGGAATTGCTTACTAAGTGACGTCATTTAACTGAATTATTCTGTACAGTGTAACAATATTTAATGCTAGTCAGTTGTAGTATACAAGTACTGTCATTTAGATATCTTAGCCTCCTGGGTGCAGGTATCGATTGTTTTGATAAATCAAATAATTAGCCATTACAATTCCCTAGAGCTCAAGATGACAAATGCAGAATCTCGTGCCACGAGATCTCGCAAGATTAAAATGTGCTAATATTTCTTGTCAGGTTAAAACCAGTCACATGAGACTAAAGCAACTGACATTTTTCACATAATGTCCAGCCACGCAATTTTCTCACGCAGTGAAAAACAAATGTATAACTGATAACGTCGACTCGCTGAGCTAATCAACTCCACTGATGAGACACCGTGATAGTGAACCCGCTTTAGCGCTGTAGGTCCAGACAGTTGTGACGAGTGGTGACGTAGTTAGTAGAGTTTTGCAATACAAACATTTAAAAATTGAGGCGCATTGTTGCTCTGTTTGGTACTGTGAGCTGCTGAAGTTAACATTTGTGGATTTCTGCCTGATCACAAACGTTTCAGTTTAGTTTCGTTTTCACATGGAACATGCCGTCCCAAACTGTATCAAACGGTCTGAAGGGGATATAACCATCAGAGCTATAACGTCACACCCAGCAGAGTATAGGGCATATTATGAATTTTCATTAAATGAAGATGTTATTTTCCTAATATGATTTTTTTCCCCTTGACATGTTAGAGAACATAGATGTGGAAGATTCTGAATGTGCAGAAAGTTTTAAACAAGAGCAGAAAACCTGCTGAAGCACAGGTGCTATTAAAGTCCAGGATTTTATAAATTACGGTAGAATTAAAATTAATTAATCCTTGGGGTGAAAAGGTTCTGCAAAAAATGAGCCTTACTGCATTCACTAATAAATTGTCACTTGCCACCTGAATTTTGTCTTTGCCTTTACATTAGAGCTGTAACTATTACACTATTTAACAACTATTTTGATAATCAATTAATCATTTCAGTCATTTTTTAAAGCAAAAATGTGAAACATAGCTGTTTAATCTTAAATGTAAGGAACTGCTGCTATTCTTTGTCATTTATGATAGTAAATGAGTAGGCTTTGGACGGGTGGTTGGACAAAAGAAGCGATCTGAAGATGTCACTCTGGGCTTTGGAAAATTGTGATGAACATTTTTCATTATTTTATATTTTATAGACTAAACGATTAGTTGATTAATTGTGAAAATAGTCGCAGATTAGTCAATAATGAAAATAATCGTTAGTTGCAGTCCTACTTTACATGAATACAAATACTTCCAGAATGCAGGAAATTAACTGTCCAATGCCGAATTATATAAAATTTTTGAGCATTAAAGATTTCATCTAAATCTTGTGAACCTCCTGTCATCCCGTCTCATGTGTGTCTTGCCATACCTATACCTGACGATTGTCGATGTAACTTGATACATAATTTTTCGGTACGGGATCTCGGGATAATTAGAAGCATTTACTTTGCACATTTGATCCAAAAGAAACATCTCCTAATTAGCTTAAAAGGACTAGTTTATGTCATTAACCTCAGCTGCATGAGCCCTCATTTGTTTAACAATCCGACTCCTCTAAAAAACTGAAATATAAAGTTAATTATCAGGATGTGCAGTATATACACAGGATAGAGCTGTACACCAGTTTAGTTAAGCTTGCTGATTGTCTCAACCCTTGACAAGCAGGTAAGTTAGTACTAATGACATACAGCTGAACTTATTAATATTACTTCGTTACTAATTTAACTAACGTTATAGCCAAAAATGTGCTGTACAAGGGAGATGTTAGCTAGCGCAACCTCCTTCAGTTTTCCAGCATTTGGGGAAACTACAGACTTTTTTTAACGGACACACTGTGACCTACACTGCACGTTTACTACCAGGCAGAAACTGACTGCTAATGTTTTTCTCTGCAAACTTTTACTGTCATGTTCTGCTGCTCGCGTGGTCTCTGTCATTCGCTTAGCATCACACAGAATACACAGAGAGCTGCCTAGTGCTGAGTGTTACTGCGCTTGCACAAAGTGCGAGATAAAGTCATTACTTGCGCATTGATATTAATGATTGTGTGACATTTAAGTAGGGTAGTTAACCATTCCGCAGCAGTGGTGTGCCAAATAAAGAGGAACACAATGTTATGTTAACGCAACAGACGGTTAATCGATTTTTCATAAATTCATAAATTTCCACGTGCGCATCATGATGCATCTAAGAATCGATTTTTTTTTCTCCCACCCCTAGTGGTGTTGGTGTAATGGTGTGGGGGATACTTGCTGACCATTTCCATCACTTTATGATCACGCTGGCCTCCACTGTCACCAGATCTCAATCCAATAGAGCACCTTTGGGATGTGGTGGAACGGGAGATTCGCATCATGGATGTGCAGCCAACAAATCTGCGGCAAATGCGTGATGCTATCATGTCAATATGGACCAAAGTCTCTGAGAAATGTTTCGAACACCTTGTTGAAAGTATGCCACAAAGAATTAAGGCAGTTCTTAAGCAAAAGGGTTTCCAAACCGGTCCCGAGGTGTACCTAATAAAGTGGCAGCTGAGTGTATATTCAGTTCACTGTCACATAAGACAAAATGTTGGAAAATGGTGATGTTTGGCATTTTTGCTTGAAAATGACATGCTGACCTATCATAGATGAATTCTCGTAGCCATTTTCCACAGGAATTTACATCACATCGGGTGTGCCAGATGGCAACAGTGAAAGCAGTATCAAAAAAATAATATTCCTCAACAATCTTACTGGCACACTGACTGTGGGGGGTTACCATGCAATCAAAATCAGGAAGAAATACACTAAAACCTTAATGTAACACTGCATTTTACATTACACAGATAATACATTTATCACTGATCCTGGTTTAAGTGACTTTTGAAGCAACTGGGATGACAGGTGACTGAGCCATCAAGGGCCTCTACAAGTTCATTTTGCTTTGAAATGAAACTCTGGGTAGCTGGTTGGACCAGATGGGCATTAGATCACAGTTTGAGAACAGGACTTGCTTGCTAAGTTACAAAGACATGCTCATGGGAGGAGAAGAGAGACACATAAAAGAAACCAAGAAAAACAGCAAATAAGAAATGGTCAGTGACAGAGAGAAGAGTACCTCTGTCAGTTTGCCACTAGGATTGAAAAAGTATGTTTCAAGGTCAAGATAAGTAGCCATGGTAAATGAAATTCTAATGACTGTGGTAATTGCCAAATTGCTGGAGCTATATTGCAATGGAAAAGCCGAAGTCTGAGGTCACTTATCTCTCCTGAGTGAAATCATATCAAGTGCCTAATGATCTCCTTCATATATTCCAATGAAGCTTTGGGAGCATTTTTAATGGAGAGGTGCTATCATCAGAGCAGGATTCATTGCTTAAGTGTCGGAAATATCTTCCTTGATCTCAATAACTAGTGTGCATCTGTTTAAAAGCACAGAGGAAACATGTTTTGAAGGTCACGGGTTGAGCTGAAAAACTCTAGAAGATAAGATGACACCATCACAGGCCTATTTAAATTTCAGTGTCTTTAATTTGTGTGTCAAGCACAAAGAACCAGGGAGGGAAAAGCCGGGTGACTTTTCACAAAGAAACAGCAACAAGAAGATTAAAGTAAAATACACCCATAAATAACATACCTATTAAAGATCTACAACTAAAACATTTACATGGTGTTTAGTTTAGACCAATTATAATTATAACTAGTACTTGAAAGTAACATTGCTACCAGCTCCACGGTGAAGGAGTTAGTTCCATAAAGGGGAACGACTTCTGTAGTGTGGAAGTGCAAGAAGACTAACAACAAAAGGGGGCAACACAACAAAAATTTCACCACCTCAAGCAGAAGCATGCAGTCGAGTACAACAAGAGCCAAAAATCTTGAGGGGAGAGAACAGCTAATGCTAGTTCTAAAACAAAAATATTTCAGTATTAAGACAATCATCGCAGAAATAATCTGAAATATGATATTATTGTAGGGCCATATCGCCCACCCATAGTCACTTGACATGAACTTAGACATTTGCTCATGTCTGTGCAGACAATCCACATTCTGCTCAAAATGTATTATTTTAAGAACTGCATCAAACGTATGAACACATTCCTAAACGCACGCACCAAATGTAGTATAAACATCACATGTGCATGTCTGCTGTCCATGTTTACTTTGGAGGATATACACAGTATAACCCACACTACATCTTCACCATGTTATCTCCTAACAGAACAAGAGAAGATGTGAGGAATGTGAGGGATATGTTGGCATCACCATGACATCCATATGGAGGCTGACTCAGAGAAAAGTATTGAATTAGACTGCCACACTGCTGCTGTGACTGAAGAGTCCAAGAATGGTTGCTTTACATCTCCCGTACCAAGCAAAATCAGCTTGACAAAATGGCGAACAATGAAACCAAGAGCTTTTAAGGATGACAGCAAAATTCCAGGATATCAGTGGAAGGCAAAGAGTAAACCTCCAAATCAAGTGGGTCAGTCCATCCTGTGGTTGGAAAATGTACGAGGACCACGGCAGACAAGAGGGGGTAAAGCACTCAGGACAATGATTAGCATTTGGAAAAGCTCTTCTACCCCTGCGGTGCTACATGTTTCAAGGACACATTACATTGAAGAGTTGGCTGGGCGGGGGGCAAATCTGTTCTGAAGACTTGGCAAGATCACCAGGAAGCATCATAAGAAGGCAAAAGGAGTAGGCAGAGTTGTGTCTCTGCAGACTGAAATGCTGCAAGATGAGACCACAAGTGGAATGAGAAAACCATTCCACAAATACAGACGTCATCTTGTTGCATCTGTAAGAATTGAATAAGTAATTATGCAAAATACAGCTTAAGATGTTAGCTTAGTTGTGACATACTGTTTTCACACGTACCAGAATACTGGACATGTAAAGCATGGCCGCACAGTTCAACAATAGACAGAGGTGTAAAAGGATTTGAAAACACATGCAAGAATGCGTCCGTCACAAGAGGAACTTAACAACTTAACATGCAAGAGACAGACAGGAGCAAGTTAATACAATACATCTATATACATCTTTGTTTTAGTTTTTCTTTTTATGGTCCCATAGGCTGGATCAAGAAGTAATGGGGTGGTGGGCATGGTGTCAATATGTCTCTCAAGCTCTCTTTTTTTTTTTTATTATTCTACACCAAACTACCTCTGTCACTTATATTTTAACAAACAACTGTAACACCACGGAGGGCAGCAAAAATAGATTGGTCGAAAACATGGACAGTTATCTACTTCTGAATGATTATCCCGTCTTTCTCTACGATGGCAGGCTTTTCACCTTTGAACAGGGCAGTTTGGAAAAGCTACAAACACTTTTGCCTTCAGACAAGGTCAGACAGCATATTGAACAAACTACTTTAAGAGCTTTCAGGTGTGGCCATTGATACAAATATAGTACGATTTCTTTTTTTTGGGTCTGTAAACTATACCCTGACTGATCAAGAGGCCCGTTTTCTCTTTTTTTAATCTTGTACTGCCATTTATAAAGAGCTGTTACTATATTTATCAGTCAAACAGGTTTAAAAAGCAATCTCTGATAAGCCTATAATCTTTCACTGGAATTTGAGTTTTTTTTTAAAGCAGATGTCTTAAGGCCGAAACAAACTGTTTATCTAATGCCCTGCAAGTGCACTGATGCCTGCTGTGGGTTGCCTGGAGCCACAATGAGTCATGCTATTCTCAAAGCACTCCTTACACTTTTTATAGCAGCAGGTTAGCCACATGCCAACAATGCCCACAGTTTCCATGAGGGAAACCTGTTCTCAGTCAGCACTCACATTACATTGTGCCTTCTGTCACTCTTACTGGCATGGAGATGATAGTGCAAGGCAGCTGTTTAATTAATGACACTCACTTTAAGGTTAAATGTTTCGTCTCAAAATAAAAGCAGCCAGTGTGATTTCTGTGGGGTCTTCCCTCATGAATTAATAAGCAAAGTCAAAATTTAAAAAAAATATTTCATTAATGATGACATTTTCTACAAACTATGTAAAAAAAATGTTTATTCTGAAATTTGTGGCTGAACATCTATAAACAGCTTAAGAAACTCTTAATACTTCAACCTGCAGGGTTAAACCCACTCACATTGGATATTACACATCTATAGTGCATTTTTAGGGGCTTTTAACTTTCTTGATTAATTTGTTGCATATGATTAATTTCAGTCTCAATTTCCCTGTATATTCCTGTTCAGCAGAATTTTCACCTTTTCCACGCAGAGATCCAGAACTGTCATCTGTTTTAGAGGTCAACAGAAAAGAGGTACGCAACAGAGCCAAAATGTTCAGGAACAGAGTTAACATCTGTACACTTGGAGAACTCTTCCAAATCAAATACATGGGTAATTCAAAGCCAGTCAGTACAATTTAAAGGTCCAGTGGTTTTTTTTGTTTGTCATCAAACAATGGATTTTAATTAAGTCTTGGGACATATATAGTTGAAGATGGTAGTGGCATTATTTTGCAACATAATATGTAATATTATCTACAACTGTTCACTGTTGTTGTAGTATCAGGGCCACTTTAACCTCTTATTTGGTCATACCTAAACTCGTAACTGCACCTTGTTTCATAACTGCCGTGGCTCGCCCAGCCCAGACTACCTGCCAGCTGCTCGACTTGATAACCAAGATGATATGACAGCCGCCTGACAGGCTCGTATTTCTCGGCCAGCCACAGATTGACAACCTATTCCAGCTGTCACTCTGTCCGGCTTGACACCACTCCATTCGCCAATCTGTCATTCCTCATCCTCCGCCTGGGCCCTCTTCCACACACTCCTCCCCTTAACTTCTCCTCCATTTGTTTGTGCCCTTAAACAAAAGAAGGCAACCCTAAGCAGCTGTGTCCTTGCCTGGCAGTCTGCTGTTCTGGCGACCTGAAACAAAGCTGTGGCCTCAGACCACAATGCTCTGTAATGTCGCACCAGGTGGACTTGCCAGTGGCTAGGCTGTGACAATAAAGTCATCTCCTCTCAACGGGCCGATGAGAATGAACACAAACACAACAGCCGAACAATGGACACATCTGCACCAGAAAAACAAAGAGACCGGGCACAGCCAAAATGGAGAGATGCCCATTGGCAGACATGTAATGGGCAGAGTAAACTTATACTTTGTAATAATCAGGATTTGTTCTCAATATTAAAAAAAACTGTGGCAAGCACAAAAATCTGGGCACAAAATATTAACATATGAGCAAAAGCATCAATGACATCAGAAAGATATATCTGTCTTCCACAAGTGAGCCGTGTTTACTGTGAACACTGCACTTATGATGCAGATTACTTTGAAATGTGGAGGAGCCTAAGTTTTTAAGTATTTTCTAAAGTTAGAATGCCTTATGTGATAGTAAACTAAATATCCTTTGACAAATGAAAACATAAATTTGTCAACTGGGTTCTAGGACATTTTCACCATTTTCTTACATTTTACAGAGCCAAAGAATAAATCGACAAAAAATGGCAGATCAATCAATAAGGAAAAATTTCTTGCACACCAGAATGTATATAACCCTCCTAAAGAGCAGTGAGTCATAATACACGAGTCCCATTAGAAAATCAACATTTAATGCATCCTCATTTTTAAGAGCTATGGGACGCCACAGCGTGGGCCCTCAGGGACCAACTTGGGTTCTGAGACCGGTGCCTTCACGGGCAATAGCAGGAGTTTGTTTCATTTCTAACACTTCTCTATTGGTGTAGGAGGAAACCAAAGCAGCCAGAACCATGTAATCCCCGGTGACGACACATAAAACTGAAGGGATGACAGTTCTGCCAGACTGTATCAATATTCCAACAAGAGAGGATATTCTAGACGATTTACAAACGTATCTACAGTAGTGGTGGGAGAAGCCATAACCCTTTCTAGGAATTGCAATATCATCATAACTGAGATTTGAGTTAGTTATGGGTTTCGTTTATTTGCATAGTGATTCAACACTGAAACAGACTGTGGTGAATTGCAATCATTTCATACATCATTTGAAAACAAAATAATTGATTCAAGCATATAAGACACAAACAGATGCAAAAGACTTACAGAAATATTATCTTCAAATAAGAAAACGGAATAGAAGACTTAACAGAACAGAATCTAAATGACAACCAAACACACGACATTTAAGAGGTGCCAAACTGACTGCTGGCCAATCATCTAACCAGGGAGCCGGCCAGTGGATTTATCAACACACGCAGAATTAAGCAGGCAAATCTCAATGTGAAACATGCAGTGGTAACTTAATATAACAGATAACCATCTCACTGAATAGAGAACCGAAACGACTAAATTATTACCCCGTGCACAAAAGTGTGGCTACAACTACCTGACCTTGAAAATAACCTCTACTTTGGGATTTATTTGATTAAGCCAGCTCTCAGCTATCTACCTGCTGCTGCTAAATAGTGAATTCCTGGGGAGTTTCTGCAAAATGTTGGAAGGATTATATTGAAGAGAGTAAAACTACTCAAGAATAAGCTGAGTTGAGCTATTTTAACTATTCAGTAATGCTTTAGTTATGCTTTAAGCAGCAGATTTTATCAAATGGGCTCTGCTGTAAGTAGTCTATCAGCTACAGAGGACATTCAATTTAACCTGAGGCCAAGGAAGACAAAATAATAAATCAACCATATCATCCAAGCATAAAAACATAAAGCATAGACATGTACATGCACACACAAACAAACTGATGAAGCAGTGTTTGGAACAATGAAATCTCTTTGGCTCCACCACCAAAACCTCCCTCAGATTGGATGCCTGGCAGGCATTAATTTCTTCTCTCCCTCTCCGCCTCCTACCATCCCACCACTGTTTCTCTCACTCCTCCTTTCTTCTCCTCTCTGTATGCAGGTGTGCTCGCCCACAGAGCTGCATTCTGACTCCTGTCAGTAAGAGGACAGGAATGT